>JALJCO010000483.1:0-274209 GCA_023101725.1 Atherinomorus stipes
CTGTAAGCAGCATGGATGCTCCTTTGCCCTCTGGTGCAGACTAAATAAGCCTATTCTGGTCCACTTGAAAACTGAGGGTCTTGGTTCTCTTGCTGTTGAACCCTGGTCCAGTTTGTTTCATGTGAAAACAGTAAACCAAAGAGAGAAAACAGCGTAGAGCGTGTCATAGCCTCCCCGGCTGGTCATACTGGACGCATTCTGGTAAAAACAGTGTTAGGTTTGACGTAAAAAACACAGTTTACACAGTTTTAAGGATTTCCGTTTTCTGTCCTGGCCAATCGTAAGTTGGGTTTTCATTATGGAAGTGCAGCCATGATATAAATGTCCAGCTGGACCGACACCACGCAGGAAATCATGAGGACAATATTGGAGGATCAGATGCTTGCTCCAACCATGAGAGGCACCAAACTGCAGTCACGATGCGTCGCCATATGTCCAGTCCACACCGGAAGTCCTAATCGGAAGTTTTTTTTTCATGTAACTTACTAAAATGTAACCCTAACCCTGACCCATCCCCTAACCCTAACCACCCGACTACACCATATGCTTCTGTTTGAAAGCCACAGATGGTTAAACACCACTAAGAATATCTAACTTCCGACTGAGACTTCCTGTACGGATTGGGTATATGGCGGCGCCCTTGATGGTCATTGTAACTGCAGTTAGGTACTCTTGCCAACCACAGATGGCTGGACATTGCTGAGCACATGCGTATGTGACGTTGCAGCTCATTGCATTTCAGATCAGTCACGTCCTGTATAAGAAAAATCGGTAAGCTAGCTTTAGTTTAAGAAAAAGTGACAGCCTTGTCATCTATGCAAACAGCATGTCACATCAGTGAAGATTCTCATTTCCATTATGCAGCACAAGCTGTCACATTAACAGGAATCTAATTTGGTGTCTAATGCAGTTTATTATCTAATCATGTCATTATATAGACTCTGTGCTAGTCATTTTTAATAGTTAGTGTAGACAGCTAATTAGCTGTGATTGTGCAGGTTGCTCCTGTGGAGCAGGAGGAGAGGGGGCAGTGTGGCGGGATGGATAGCAGGTTGAGACAGACTTAGCTTGGTTTAGCACAGTGGGAGAGTGTGTGTGAGTGTGTACATGGTCACAAGCACGGTTTGCAGTCTACATGGCTGAACAGACGGAGCAGTAATAGCATTAGCTGACGCTTGCCTGACCACCTGCAGGGATGAATAGTTTGATTAAGGGCAATAATCAGCAATGCCTTCTTTCTAATTTAGCTATAGCATTATTATTTTATGTGCACAGTTTTACACAGATGGACACTTAGAAAACTTTACAATGAGTAACGCTGGGAAAAATCCACTTGTCTGAAATACCTGACAATATACTGATTTACTGATGTTTTGGTGTGTCAATGAGATGGAAGAGGTGGAGGATGGGAGGTCGGGTACAATCTCTTCTTACTAACAGGCTCCAGTCAGCTTTGGATCAGAGGAATGAGGGTCTTATCTGATTACAACTGTAATTACACCCCCAGTCAATAAAACTTTGCATCCTCCTTTGTGAAGAGGATGCAAAGAGGCCTTAAACATAGATGCACAGATCAGAAATGTGAAATAATCTGGCATTAATATGTGATCAAAGTTGAGTTGAAGGGTTTCCCAGACAAGCACAAAACTCATATGGCCTTGACTTAAACAGTCATAGAAACAGTCACATTGATATTTGCTGATATCATTACCATTTGAAAATAGTTTTCGGTTTTTCCAAGTTAATTATTAAAGCTTGATTTAGTTTGTTCCAAATAAGGAATCTAAATCGCGAACACTCAATTTCATGTGAAAGCAGCTTAAAAAGACTGAAGTTCTTCCAAACAAAATATTTGAGGTCATACTTGATAATATGGCATGTAGAGGAAGTAGTTTAATTGTAAGCGTGGACATCTACTGAAGCAAGAAGTTCTGAGACATAATGACCTTCAGCTTCATTTCTACTGCCAGACGAAACGCAAATATCAACACCAGGCAGTGTTGGGTGTCTCTTCCTGCACTGGCCTTCACACTCCTGGTGCCAACTTTTACATTCAAATAGACCTGAACACCCCAGAAATTTAGTCTAAAAGTAAACGTAACACAGGCTGTAAAGCACAAACTCAAACGGTTAAATACCTGCTGAAAATGCATTTCCCATGAGCCTTTGCAGTATTTGCGCAATTGGCACTAAATAGTTTAAACATGTCTGACTGTTGAGTTGAGCTAAAATAATAAATGATCAACTCTATTTAGACACTTGATGCAAATGGAAGAAATTCCTTTAAGTTGGTTCAACAATTCTTGATTTCAAGTAAATTAAATGAAAAGAAGTTTTTACCATTAAACGAAATAATTAAGCATCATTTATAGGAAAAAGTGCTTTTAAGCAACTACATCTCAGTTAATACTGTTTTAGAGTGTAAATAGATGGACATGGTCAATAACATTACTCAGGTGGACTGTGATTAAACCATGTTAAATAGATGCAGTACCAAGGTGCCCACAGTGTGCCAAGAAAACATTCTGTATACCATTGCACCCCCACAATCCTGAAATGTTTTCATTTTTCCACCAAATTCTGAAGCTTCCATCTGAAATGTTGCCTCATCAGACCAGACGTTTCTCCAGTGTTTAATTCTTAGACCATCAGCTTCTGAAACACTCAGAAAATCCCGTCTGGCACCAACAACCATGCTGTGGCCATGCGAGTTGCTGCTGTGTTGGGATGCAACGATATGAAAATTTTATATCACATTGAGACAAAAATGATCATTGTTATTATTGTTGAATTGTTAAATTTATCAGGTTGTGTTTACAGCTACTTACATATAGTTCATTTTGCTGTTTGCATTGCTTGAATAAATGTCAAATTTGCTCTTATATTTCAAAATTGTTTGTTTGGTGTCACGACAGTTTTGCAATACAGGCGTAGTACTTGAACTTAATTAATGTAGTTGATTACCTTCTATTATTATTTTAGGCCTCTCAAGACAGAATATAGTGAGATTTATAATACAAACAATTAGGCTGACATTTTCTATCATTATCTTTATAGTGATAAACAGAAATTATCATGATAAATTTTTTCGTCCATATCATCCAGCCTTACCCCGCATCTTTAAAAATATCCAAAATGGGTCTAGAAATCTACTTTCTACTTTTTAGAGGGGGAAAAATCTCCAAAGCACTGTCCACGTGGGTGCCGTTGTTACCTTCTGCCATGTTTTCATAAATTAAACATTGCAATCTGGGACTGCTGCTGCTTTTCCAGTCAATGACCAGCATCACTGTGAGTTTTTCAAAGTGCAATAATCAATCACGGTTTTAACGATAATTAAAATTTGAAACGGTACTACTAATTGTTGGTAATTTTATCACGGGTAATGATTTTACTGGCAATCGTTACATCCCTTCTGCTGTGTAATTGGCTTAGTAGCCATGTATCTTACATGTAATTGAACAGGTTTAGCTACAGAATTAGCCAGTGAGTTTATATTCAAGGTGAATTTTTTGATAACAATTTATACAGTACTAACAATTCTGGGTCATGGATGCAAAATGAAATGCATGAGTTGAGAGTAAACAATGTTGCAGACACACACCTGCTAGCTTTGTGCAGTTTGTGCCAACTCTTTGGTCCAACTCAACCTTTCGGCACTGTGCTCTTCACTGTCCTGTGTTTTCTAATTCGGGGTGTCAGGGAGTGATAAAACCTCTTTAAACCTATTTATACTTTTAGTTTTCCACTTATAGTTTTCATCAAGACAGCCGTCTGTCCTCCTCTTTTCCTCTTTACCCTTTTCTATTTTCTGTCCCCCTTCTTGTCTCTCTCTTTCATACTATTTTCAGTGGCACAGCGAGTTCCACTTTTGAGCAGTTGAGCGGATTCCTCCCATGCGTTGCCATGACAACACTCCCATGGCTCCACGACACACTTTGGCTCCTCTTCCTCCTCTTGCTTGTCTTATCTTTGTCAGTTTTTCTTCCTTTCGGGGTTCTCTGATCCTGAAAAGTCTTTAAATGTATAGAAGTGTGTAATCTAAACTCGCGTGCTTCCGAGAATACAGAGCTCAGCTTTTCAATTGGATTTTTAGCCAGTTTGAAATTCATTATTTTCTGACATCATTTCACCACATGTCATGAGCCCCACCTCCCTCCTCCCCTGCTCCACCTCTCACTCACCTTATATCTGCAAACACACCGAGCAAAACAACATCCCCAGTTTGTGGAACATGTTGAGCTCTGTAGCTGGAAGTTACTCCAGAAGCCGATTCCAGCGGCGTTGGCTAGTGCTAACACTGGTAGCTAACACGAACACTGGCTGTGTCTCAATCCATGCACTTTCCTGAGTGCACTGGAATTCAGGGCTTAGTGCGCACTGTGTACTTCGTCTGTAGTACACAATATTGTCACTAAACACTGACCCAAACAGAGCACTGCACTTACAGGAAGTGACGGACTAGCATTGCCAGCTAACATGAGCTAACTCTACTGAGACGGAATAACCGCGGCCTCAAACAAATGACCAGATCATAACTGTCATCAGGGAGTGAACAGCTTGGTAGCATGCCACAATAAACATTAGTGATTATGTCTAAATCATTTCATAAACGTTACTTAAATCAGTACAATACAGCCTCCAATGCAGCAGGGGTCGCCACCGCTTTGTTCACCGCCGTTATTCAGCTTTGAAAGCAGTTCGAAAGTCCCGCCTCTTCTTCTACGTCAGTAACATGGCGTCATTTTAGTGCGAGTAGTGTGCATCGTTCTGCACTGCATTTTTGGGCGTGATTAGGGCAACATCCTGGTACTTTCAGTGCACTGAATTTTTGGCTTAAATGACACCATGTGTGCACTCAAAAACAGTGTTTGAAGTGCTCAAGTGCGCGGATTGGGACACGGCCTCTGACTCTTTTCCATGAATGAGAACGGCGTTTGAGCCTGATTACCAAGCCCACCATACTGCCCGGCCAGGCTGCTCACCTAACACACCTGCTACACAACCACTAAACACCCGCAACACAGGGCAATGTCATGAAATGGCCGTACAAATATGTCAGGAGCTTTGGTGGAGGATAAAAGAGCTTCTTAAAGAAGTAACATGTCTGTGACAGCTGGGAATCTTGCTTTTTCTTGGGTGACCGAATACTTATTTTCCACCATAATTTGCAAATAGATTGTCAATAAATAATGTGATTTCCTGGATTTTTTTTCTCATTCTGCCTCTCGAAGTGTGTCTATGATGAAAATTACAGACCTCTCATCTTTCTAAGTAGGAGTACTTGCACAATCATTGGCTGACTGAATACGTTTTTTGGTCTACAATACTTTATTACTACCAACCTCTCCCCAGGACACAAAAATGGATTTCTATTATTTTGCAAAATACAGCAATGCCGTATACAACACCATTTGACCAGCATGGTCAAATCATAGGATTCCAAAGAGCCATTTATCTTAATAGACGTTAAGTTCATTATAGGTGTACATTTCTGCTTTTACCCCATATATGTTAGTTATGTCATATGAAGAAAATTGGCCGTTTTTATTTTCTTTTTTGTGTGCTACTTATATTTACATTTTTTTTTCTGGTGTTTCCCTTTAAGGCTTTATCTTAGTGAGACATTTGTCTGGTATAGTACACTAGACAATGTAGTTTCGCCCTGCAGCTGACGCGAAAGCACTTATGTGAAGACACATAGTGCCCTTGGGTCAGAATACCTGCTCGTCCTGCACTGAACACCCTTAAAGATGTTCACCGGAAAAAAGAAAAAAATCCCACATGCTTTCAGATCCACACAGAATTTAGGGAAAACCCATTCAGTGTTTCCCGTTGGGGAGTCAAAGGAAAAGATATTCACCCTTGCTGATTTATTAATGAAACCTGGCGTAGATGGAGAGAAGACGTGAAGCAAGAACATGTGAAGGAGTGTGCAGGAAGGACGAGGGGGGAAGGATCCGACAGGCGAAACAAATGAGAGATGAAGAGTGCCCACCGATGAAGCAGGGGAGGATGAGGATGAGAAGGAGGAAGTATGTATTATTAAACAGCAGGGGTGTTAGATTATTTACAACAGCTGGAGGAGGAGGTCGATATTGGCTCTTAACACACACAGACACACACACAGAAAAGCTCGAAAACATATAAAAGGCAAGCCAGCACAAACTGATGTGGTTTGTTTAAGAGAATGTCAGAAGCTGTTAAAGGGAGGAAGAGCAAGAGTACATGAGAGATGTAAGAAGACGAGCTAGTCACTTCTTATTTCAGCTGGCATCTGTGTTAGTCTAGACAGACAAATTAACGACCATATAAACACACAACTTGCTTCTGATAAGTATATAAATCGATTTCTACGCCATTAAGTTTCTGTTGTACTCAGATTTAAACATTTTAGCCAAATATTCTAGCATTTTTGTCCACCTTTTTTAAGTTTCCTCAATATATTACTCATGCCAGGGATTAGATGAGAAGTGTGGGAGACAGTGTGAGAGTGGTACATTTCCACATTGTTGACCCAGGAACACAAATGCACACCTCCCACATGCAAATATGCAAACCTGGTCTCACATTCTGATACATGCACATAACCATGAAAACACACTAAACCATGGCCAAAAAAGCAGCAAGTGTTACATAAAACGGAGATGAGCTGAGCAGCTTTTCTACCATGTCTGACTCCTTCTGTCCTTTCTACTGCTTTTTACAGCTAATTATAAAATATTGGCACAATTTAGCTGGTCAAGCTGGTTTTGGGGCAGTTATGTGCCCCTTTTTTTTTTTATCTTTGAACACCTGTTCCTCCAAAGGTCTCTTCACGGCCCTCACATTTGTCAGGGATTATACACTAAATTGGTGATGTTTGACTTGGCCTGTCCCAACACCACATGGGTCACATGGGTGTGCTGAAACGGCTCCACTGAGCCAAATCAGTAGCTCATCTTGCTAGTTCAGGCTAGTTAGCAGCTAGCCGTAGCAGAAGGCAATCCAGTTATTTTTTAGTTTCACACCCTGTGTATGCTAGTTACCAGAAGCCAAAAGTAATGTCTAGTCAAACCAGTTACCAGTGCTATTGTTTGTTAGCCAAATGGATGAGTTACTCTAGAATGGATACTTGGCTTCTCTCTTCACTTCATCAGGGCTTCTCTGTTCCAAACACTAGCATTACGTTAGCATAGTCTCAGCTAGCTGCCTTGGAGTCTCTGTTAAGATACTCATCCCCCTGCCACATTTGGACGTAAAGATAACCTGAATTTGAATTAACGTCACAAGGACTCTGTTGTAAACCATTTTCTTGCTGTTATTCAAGATAACTGAAGAGCAGAGGTGGAAGATTTTGACACAACCTCACATTTAATCAGTCACTGAATTGGTGTCACTAATCTTGGCTTCCTACCCCCCAAACTGTAGCTGGAGTACAGATATTCCTGTGTCTCAGGCAGAATGTGTGAAGTAAAAACATCATGGTAACATCAAAGAGTAGGGCTAGAGCATATTTGATACAGTGTTGGGTGGGAAGCAGGTGGGGTAATTCATGCTTTATCATAACTAAATCTCATGTAAGTAGTAAAGCTGAATTTGTTGTGTTGTTTTGGATGAATACCTGTAAGAAATATTGTGCAAACACTTGAGATGCTTAAAGGTGATAGCTACAAGTTTGATTCCTTCCCCCTGGTTGGTGACACACGAACACACGCTAACTCAGTTAACATTAGTAATGCTAGAGAACTGACTAACCATTAATTAGCATTAGCAAATGTTTAGCAAAGTTAAGAAATTATGTTCAGATTAAAAATGAGTATTCCGCAGAACCTAAAGATTGTTTTCATTTAAAGAAAAGAATCTACCTCTGCAGACAGAGATCTCTATGTTCCCAACTAAGAGCTGGTGTTTTACCCCTGGCAGTCGAGGTAGGTGGGTATAAAGATATCCCTGAAGAACAACAATTGTGGAAGATGTTTCATTTTGTGTTTCACTCTCCACTTTATGATGGTTTGATGATTCTTTTATTTGAAAAAAAATTCAAGAAAAGAACCTTGAACTGTTTTGGATGTCGGAATATTCAGTGTTATGTTGGTTATTTAAGGAGGAGGTATTTACATAAAAGACAAGTTCGTAGAGTTGGCATGGCAGTTGCATAGAGAACTCTGTACTCTTGAAACACCGTTGAGTATATTATTGGTTTTGGGTATTGTCTTCTTCTTTCTAACCATCTTGTATTTTAGTATGTGATGTACAGTATGCAAGTGTTTTGTAAGACCATGACACCTATGTTGTACAGGACACTTAAATAAAATCTTACTCACTTGACTTACTTACTGCATGTCCAGGAGGAAAGTGGCAACCTCCATGGTGCTTTTGAGTCCTGTTATTACCTTCACCCTCATTCTGCTTTGTTTATTGACCACTTGAACTAGAGAATTGTAAGGCAAGGAAGATGCTATTTCTACACATAATAATTAAGCTAGCAACTCCAGAGCTAATGATGATGGCGAAGAATCCCGACATTGGCATTGTAATCAGATGTAAATATTTACTTTTTAGATCCGTCAATATTAAAAGAACAATTATTTACTGTATATGGCATGCTATAAAAATTTGGGGGGTAAAATTAATGCTTTTACTCTGCACCTCTCTAGACATTTTAGAGAAAATATTGTTTTGATGAAACAGTTGTAGCTATCATCTTTTAGTAGGTATGTTAGTTAGTTTCATCTGTGTTTTATCAGCATTGTGGACCGATTGGCGCAGTTTTTACTTCCAGTTTATCATGATATGTAATGACTACCAATTGGCCCTTAATAAGGATTTAGTCATTTGACACCCACTTTATTAGAAGTAAATAGTCTGGGCAGACTGTTTGCAGCTTTATTTCTGAAGAGAAACCATTGTGTTCTGTTGGATCCAGCTTTACTGACCAAATATGAAAACACTCAATACATTTTTTTATTTTGTTCATTCACTCTTGGCTGCATACTATCACATGAGACAATAAAACCAGTGTGACTTCACTCATTTCCTTTTTCTGCTGGCATACATCCATGAGAATGTTGTAGTAATTTGGTGGAATGTTAATATAAAATCAATTCCTCTTCGATTTTCCTATTTTGTCTCCAGTTTCTTGGAAGCTTTTATATATGATATAACGGACTTACAGGCCAGTCTCTTACTGGCTTTGCACCTCTCTTCTTTACCCCTTCACTCTTTCCATCTATTCTACTCTCTCTGACTTCCTCTCAGCCCCTGCGTGGTCTCTCTGGCCACGGTTGCGGCTCGTTAGCGCCGTTTAGAAACTTCTTTCCGGCTCATTTGCCTCTTGGCTCAAATCAGCCACACTGACATCAAGCAGCGTGATGAGTGACTGCGCCCCACGGCGGACATGACACCTCTATTCCCATCAGAGCAGCTCATTTTTCCTCAGATTTCATTTGTTCACCAGTCGTATTTGTGTTGTGTTAATTTGTTGAGAAATTGTTGAAACAACCATCAATCAAGAAATGATTGAGAGTTAAAAGAGAGGCAAATTTTTTGATAATTGCATCTTATGTCTTTTTTTCTTTTATTCTTCTACAGGAATAAAGCAGCATGCCGTTGGTGAAGAGGAACATTGAGCCCCGGCATTTGTGCCGTGGGGCGCTGCCGGATGGGGTGACCAGTGAGTTGGAGTGTGTCACCAACAGCACGTTAGCTGCCATCATCAAACAGCTGGGCAGTCTGAGTGAGTATGCTGTAGCCCAACACTAAAAAGTAGCTTCTTTTAAAGTTACGCTTCACATGGTGTATTTCTATTCAGGCAGTTTTCAGTTAACATAGCAACACAAGACTTTGGACCAATCTCAGTTCTCCCTCTTAGCCCTTCCCCTTGTTTTTTTTGTGTTCTCGTGTAGGGGTAGGGGTGTCCTGTTAGGACAGAGGGGTAGGACTAAGTGGTAGGGGTTTATGCCCCTTGAAACGAATGGTTTTCAGATGTACAATTAAAATGAGGGGGTTTCACAAATTTGCAAATCACCGGCAAGATAGCTGCAATCGAGTAAAAAAAAAAAAAAATCCACAAATGTAAGTATTTACTCCATATGTAAAATTAAAGTTGTATGACACCCATTGGAAATGGAAATGGAAATGGAAAAATACTTTATTCATCCCCGAAGGGAAATTCAGTATTGTAAAAGCTCACTTTTTTTTTTTTTTTTTTTTTTTTTTTTAAATAAACAAAAAGTCAGTTAGTCTTGTTCTTTAGGGTGATGGTTGCTGGCAGGAATGAATTCCTGTATCTCTCCGTCCTACAGCGAACTTGACGCAGCCTCCCACTGAACACACTCTGTTGATTCTTCACCGTGTTGTGGAGAGGATGGGAAGTGTCCTCCATCATCTTCATCAGCTTGTGAAGCATTCTTTTTTGAACGATCAGCTCCAGCGGCTCCAGAGTTATCCCCAGCACAGAACCAGCTTTCTTGATCAGCTTGTTTAGTTTCTTCAAGTCTCTGGTTCTGATGCTGCTGCCCCAGCAGATGGCTGCAAAGCTAATTGCACTTTCTACCACAGACTTATAGAAGATCTGCAACATCTTTTTGCAGACATTAAATGATTTTAGCTTCCTTAAGAAGTAAAGTCTGCTCAGACCTTTTTTGTAGATGTAGTCACAGTTGCATTTCCAATCAAGTCTGTTGTCCAGCTGAACTCCAAGGTATTTGTAGTTCTCTACCACCTCCACCTCCTCTTCCAGGATGTAGACAGGACTATGCTGCTTATTCTTGCTCCTCCTGAAGTCAACAATCATCTCTTTAGTCTTGCTGGTATTTAAGATGAGCTGATTGTTACTGCACCATTTCACAAACTGATTGACAAGTTCCCTGTATTCGGCTTCTTGTCCATCACTAATACACCCCACAACAGCAGAGTCATCAGAATATTTCTGCAGATGACAGGACTCAGAGTTATACTGGAAGTCTGAGGTGTACAGTGTAAAGAGGAATGGTGAGAGTACAGTCCCTTGTGGTGCTCCAGTGCTGCTGACCACCATCTCAGACACACAACCTTTCAGTCTCACAAACTGTGGTCTGTTTGTGAGGTAGTCGTAAATCCAGGTGGTTGTGGAGGGATCCACCTGGAAGTTATGGAGCTTCTGACATAGCAAAGCAGGCTGAATAGTATTAAATGCACTTGAAAAATCAAAGAACATGACCCTCAAAGTGCTGCCTGACTGGTCCAGATGAGAGTGGGCTCTCTGAAGCAAGAAGATGATGGCGTCTTCAACCCCAAGCCCATTACGATATGCGAACTGTAATGGGTCCTGAAAGGTGTTGACTTGCTTGTTGAGGTGAGCCAGTAAGAGTCTCTCCAGGACTTTCATGATGTGAGATGTCAGAGCAACTGGTCTGTAGTCATTTGGTTCAGCTGGTTGAGGTTTTTTAGGGACTGGAACAAGACAGGATGTCTTCCACAGCACAGGAACTCTGTTCTGTCTCAGGCTGGTGTTAAAAAGGTGCTGGAGAACCGGACATAGTTGTTCTGAGCAGGTCTTGAGAACTCTGGGACTGACACCATCTGGACCTGCAGCCTTGTTCCGGTTCAGTTTTTCTAGTTGTTTCTTGACCTGGTCACAGGAGACAGTCAGGCTGGAGGTGGAGGCAAAATAGGTCTCAGGATGTCCTGATGTGGAGGGAGAGGAGGCTGTGTTCAGGTCCATGACTGAGGTGTAGGGTGACAGAGTGGAGGTGGGACAGGAAAGCTGTGGGCTCATGGAGGGTGTGTGGAATGTTGGGTTGTCGGCAGGGGGGAACTGAACCTATTGAAGAACATGTTCAGTTCGTTAGCTCTGTCCAGACCTCCATCAGTCTGGTCCCCCTTTAACTTGAAGCCAGTGATTTTCTTCATTCCCGACCACACATCCCTCACGTTGTTCTGCTGGAGCTGCTCTCCAACTTCTTCCTGTAGTCCTCCTTGCACTTCTTAGTCTGTGTTTTCAGTTGTTTTTGTGTGGTCTTCAGTAACTCCCTGTCTCCATCCCTGAAAGCTTTCTTTTTGATGTTCAGCAGCTTTTTCAGGTCACTGGTGATCCAGGGTTTGTTATTGGGGAAGCACCTCACTGTTCTTGTTGGAACAATGTTGTCCACACAGAAGTTTATGTAATCTGTCACACACTCAGTCATGGTGTTGATGTCATCTCCATGAGGTTCACAGAGGACATTCCAGTCTGTGGCCTCAAAGCACCCTCTCAGAGCATCTTCAGCCTCAGTAGACCAGGTTTTAATCGTCCTCCTAATGACTGGTTGCTGCTGAACGATGGGCTTGTAGGTGGAGGTGAGAAGAACCAGATTATGATCAGATCTTCCTAGAGGAGGCAGGGCAGAGGAGCTGTATGCATTCTTTGTATTTGCATAAAATAAGTCCAACATCTTATTTTCTCTGGTGGAGCAGCTGACAAACTGCTGGAAAGTTGGCAACGTAGCAGAGAGGGAGACGTTGTTGAAGTCTCCAGAGATCGCCATGAATGAGTTTGGATGCTGTGTTTGTAGTTTAGCCACGACGGAGCTGATGACATCACAGGCTGTCTCTGGTGCGGTACCTGGTATTATATAAACCGCTACCAGAATAACACAGGCAAACTCTCTGGGTAAATAATATGGACGGAAACTGTAACGGAAATTGTATGGTCTAGTTTAATGCTGCTTAAATGTGTAACGGTCATTTTCTTTATAAAATGCACAAAAAAAAAATTGCTAGTACTACGTTGAAGCTTCAGTAACATAAACACTGCCAGACTGAATCTACAGTGATAGTATGATCGATAAAACCTTCGGCAACGTTGCAGCTTGTCCTCAGTTGCATGAAGGGCCTCATGGACTATAACACAAGCGGAACTTCATGTGCAAATTGGACTTGCTTTGTCACGTTAATTCAAAGCTTTAGATGGTTGGATTTCTCTAGATATCTGGCAACACCTCAGCAGCGCATCTGCTCACATACAAGCCAATGGCGATCACTGATGACTTATGTGCGATTGTTGAAAGGGTGTCCCAATTTGTAGGGGTTGACTTTCAACGTTACCTCTTGTTTCTCTATTTTAAGTGGCAAGGGGTAGGGGTAAAAAAAGAGAAATGAGATTGAGCATTTGTCTTAATCCAGAAAGATTGCATCAAAAAAAAAAATTCCCAAACCCTATGCTTCTATAGTATTGCTCAAATACACTATTTGACAAAAAAAGAGACAACATAAGTAATTATTTTCGATTTGCCCATGAAGTAGCAGATCAATGAGAGACCAAAGAGCTGTTTAGAATCCCAGTTACCCCATGAAAATAAACCGTGCGTAGTGTTTGTTTTGTTTTATTTTTCTGGTATTGATATATTCTTTGATGAATTTTCCTTGTTAATTCAGTCCTATTTAAACCAATGCAGGGGTGTGCTTATTTTCATCCAATTAAAATGCTTCCTTGATTTCCAGTGAAGTTTGGCTGTAAAGGAGGCCAGTTAAGCTGACTAATCATTGGGCTTTTTAGGAGAGGAAGAATTCTTTTTCTTATGTTAACAGAAATATGGCACTTCTTTAGTCATTTTAGTGGACATGTGTGATTCATTGTGACGTTTTATTGAAGCCAGCGCATTTTTTTATGTTCTCTTCCCTTTCTTTGCACTTCCTTCATTCAATATCTGTCACCTTGATCAAATCTCTAAAAACCAGGACAACTGTCCAAGCAAATTTGAACTTGTACAAGGAGAAAGATCACACAGTAAATATGTGCAAGAAGAAAAAAGAAGGCTATATAAATGTGATCAACAGTTATGGGCTAAATTAAATTCAGTGACAGCTCACTGCAGATGGGCGAGGGCTACGCCTCTGCTCCATCTGTCAGGTTGTGGGCTGGAGACAGATAAAGTGGAAAGACAGATAAAGACATTCAGACATACAGTATAGGGTTGGATGTAGCTGGTGTGTACGTGTGGGGTGACAGTGCTTAAAGCAGAATACATAGTGTGTGTGTCAGTAAATAAATATTTGAATAGTTATGCTTTCTGTGTAATGTTCTCACAAATAAAACAAGCTTATTTCGAGTCGTCAGTCTGACGGCTGCACAGCAGGAGTCGGTCTGTCCTGCTGAGACAGACGACAGGTGGAGGAGGTGAAGGAGGAAGGAGGACTGCATGCATTGACCTCCATTTCCCTCAGTTTCATGGGCTATTTTTACACTGTTTTTTATTTTCTCTGTTGGCAATGTGACAGTGAGAAATGTGGAATTTAGGTAAGGCAAATTAATGCAGCACATTTCATACATGGCATCCCAATTTGCTCTATGTAATCAGAGGAAACAGCCAGACAAGAGAATAAATAGTATCATCATCATCATCATTAGGGAGCATTATTAAGAAGCTAGACTCCCTAGCTCAGCGAAAAGTTGTGACAAATTAGGGTTTTACCACCAGATTTAAAAGAACTATAGTTTAGAGCAGACTTCAGGTCTTCTGGTAGTTTGTTCCATTATCAGGAGCATAAAAGCTAAATGCTGTATGTCCTGGTTTAGTCTGAACTCTTGGCATGGAAAATAGACTTGACCTAGATCATCTTCAGTAGCTCATATAGCAACAGCCATCTTCCATTATATCTATATCTACATATCTTCCACCAGTATCAAGATGCAAGGAAGCCAGTGTATAAAGCTGAGAACCAAATATTCTTCCTTTTTTGGTCTATGTGAGGACATAAGCAAGAGTATTTGGGATTTTTTGCAGTTACCTTAAGGGATCCCCTTGTTCTAGATTCATTCCTCGGGTTATATAAGGTTGATTTGGATACCGCTTCAATATGGATGTTAAAGTTTAGCTCAGTGCACAAAATGACACCGAGATTTCTGTTGATTCCAACATTGCTGACTGAAGCTTGAGGTTAAAGGGGAAGTTCAATTTTATTCAATCTGGACCTATTTTCTAGCATGAAATATGTTCATTTACTCACCCAGACAGTTTTGGTGCAACTTGAGTTCCTTCAGGAGATATTTAGATCCACTCGAGATCAGCGTATGTCCAATATAATGGAAGTGATGGGGCAACTATGTGCAGCCTCTAAATAAGGCATTATCTGCCACAAATTCCTTCATTTCACAAACGTTTTGTTCAGAAAACATTATTCGGACACACACACACACACACACACCCTGCCGAAGCGGCTTTTTTGTGGTGATCCATCCTCATTTACAGGCATTTACTTGATATGGTGTCGCATAATAGTGACGTCATCAAAGCCGCCACTGTAAAAATATCTATAAATAAGGATGAATCACCACAAAAAAGCCGCTTCGAGCTCACAGGGGGGGTCCAACTAATGTTTTGCAACAAAACATTGGTGATAAAAAGGAGTTTGTGGCAGACAATGCCTTATTTAGAGGCTGTGTGCGGTTGTCCCATCACTTCCGGTATATTGGACATACGCTGATCTCGAGTGGATCTAAATATCTCCCGAAGGAATTCAAGTTGTACCAAAACTGTCTGGGTGAGTAAATGAATGTATGTCATGCTAGAAAATAGTTCCAGATTGAAAAAAACAAACTTTCCCTTTAATCTTTGGACGCTCATCTGTTTCAAAAGACATTTATCTTTTATTTAGAAGAAGAAAATTCTGACACATCCACATCCATGATAAAGACACACATTTAAACTTTTTAAGGGACCAGAGTCCCCTGGTGAAACAGTGATATAGAGCTACATATCATCAGCATAATATACAAGATATTTTGTTTGTTTCCATGATTTTAGCTACTGTTTCCTCTTCAAACCTTTCTAACTGTGGCAGTACCAGTGGTTGGCCATGGGGCTTTATTAACGCACTATGTATATGATTGCCTGTACGAGGGGAGGCCAAGTTCAGTCCTCAAGAGCCACAATCCTCCAAATTTTAGATCCACCCCTTGTCTAACACACCAGAATCAAATGGATGGCTCGTTATCAGGCCTCTGCAGAGCTGAATGACATACTCATGAGGTAATTTAGGTGTGTTGGAGAAGGGATGCATCTAAAAATTGGATTGGGCGATTTTGGGCTTGTAGGTGCTTTTGATTTAATGGTGGTCCAAATCCACAAAAAAAAAAAAAAAAACCTTTATCCTCCTTATTTATGAAGTTTATGATATCGTCAAAGCCTTACAGCCAATTCACATCAGGTCTGTGTGTGCACTGTGTTCCAGCTGCGCCGTAGTTTCGTTTCAACCTTCGCAGCGTGTGAGCTTACACGGAGAACACTTCAGATATTTAATTAAGCCCCGCCTCTCTGCATGCTGTGTTCACGTGCAGAGCACATGTCTGACAGCAGAGTATCCCACCGCCTGTGTTTCTGGAGGTGGCAATGCAGCTTCAATTAAGCTTCAATTAATGACCATGTTGCTAACAATATATGGAGGGCTGCCACAGCTTAGTCAATGCAGAGGAATCACTGTGTAGTTTCCCTATATGCTGGCAAGGACCCGGAAGTCACAGGACTCTGCTGTGAAGGTGGAGACGTGATGTTTTCGTAATGTTTAGTGCACAAAAATTTGTGCAAGGTTGAACAACTTTATTTGAATGACAAAATTCATTCAATTTTCTGGAAAATGTCATTTTTGGGCTCCCTCTCTACAGTTTTCGGAATTTGAAATTCTGTGATGTGAAGTTCAGTAAAGCTCAGCTACTGCCTGTGAATGTCGGAACAGGGTGTCATACTAATAGTAATTTCTTCTTTAACTTCTGTGTGTGCATGTGTGTGTGTCTTTGTGCAGGTCGCCATGCAGAGGACATTTTTGGAGAACTGTTTAATGAAGCCAACAGCTTCTACCTGAGGATGAGCAGCCTGCAGGAGAGAGTGGACCAGCTGGCCGTGAAAGTCACTCAGCTCGACTCCACTGTGGAGGAAGGTGTGTGTGTAGGCCCTGTATGTGTGTGTGTTTTGTCTTTGTGCTTTTTTTGCTGCTACGGTTTATTAAACGTGTTATTGAAGAACGGAGCACGTTCCTGTGTGCACCTGTGTGATTGTGTGTACAAGTGTTTATATGAGGCGGCATCATGACCAGCTTTTTGTTTTTTTCCTTCCTTTTGTTTGTGTGTGTGTGCGTGTACATGCCGGAGTGTGTGTTGGTGCTTTCCTTCATCACAATCCTGCAGCATTTTAATGGCTATGCTGATGAGTCACTGATAAAAGATCATTTATTTGTTTTGGTTTGCGTGTGTGTGCAGTCTTTTGAGTCTGTCTGTATGGGGACCTATTTTAGATTCCAGGCTTCAGCTGTGAGAACGATTGTGAGGACATTGTGTTCAGTTCTCACTTTCTGAACAGACTGTAGGGCACAAAAAAGGACACAGACATGGTGACAGCACCCATTTGTTTGTGGACTAGTTCAGCTTTGGTATTTGGCTGTCTGTGTTTTGTTGCTTTGTAATTGGGCGTAAAGAGCGAGGAGGTGATGCAACTGCAAACCCAGGAATGGAAACTTATCAGAGTATTTTTAAGAAGACTTGAAACTCGCATTTATGATTACAAACTCGTTTGCTGCCTTTTTCCACATGCACTAGACTCCTAAAATGTACTGGAGATACATTATCAGAGGCAATGTTGCATCAAGTGTCACAAGAAAAGTTGGTCAGTTGTTAGCAGTTCTTTATATTGGAGGGATTTCATCTGGAAAATTCTACACTATTAAAGTAAATGTTTTGTATTTTGGAGGGGAAGGGGGTTGTTTTGTTTGTTTGTTTTTTGTATTGTTCCACTTTTCCCGTGTATTTTTTAAGTATAAGGAAACAATAACAATAATTAATACTAGGGCTGTGTTTAAAAAAATCAATTTTCCGATTCTGAATCAATTCTCATATTAATTTCCAAAGATCAATTCATATGTCCAAAGGTCAATTTTTCTTTTTTCTTTTTTTAAATGACCATTTAATGTACTGCCACTGGTTAAGTGCAGTGGCTCAGCCACCCCGCTAGAGGGAGATTGTGAGCTGGACAGAGTGTAGGCCTACTAAAGCTAGTGCAGTGCCAGAAGAAGACTAAGCAAGTGGGGTCCGTACAAGTAGTTTCTAAAAATTCAGTTTAAACAGAGCATAGGAAACATATGCCTCTAATAAATGCAGTTGATTTTCATGATCGAAGTGAAATTGATACTTGCTATTTTGTGTGTTATCTTTGAAATTACGACGTAGATGCTAATTCTGTTAGCATGTCAACGGCATTTTACATTAATAGTTAGCATCGAGCTACCGGGTTAGTCACTAGTTGTTTTAAGTTTTAAATGCTGACTGTGTATTTTGCTTCACTAAATTACAATTTTTTTGAATTTTCATTTATTACAGTATTTGTTTCTGGTTATTTGAATTACTATTGTGAATTTAGTCTCTTTTTTTTTAATTGGAGGGAATGAATAATTTTGTGGATGACTGTAGCTGTGTCAACACGAAGGGAGAGGGTTTGGTCCTTACAGCCACCATTAACTACATTACTTCATTCATTTGTTGTTGAATATACTAGCATCAATATGTTGCATAATTACAGAGTCATGGAATTAGGGTAAAGGCTAAAAATTTTCAATGCCAGCAAAACAAACTTAGATCGAATCAAGATCGGATTGAATCGGACAGATCAGACTGGATCGAAAATAATCGATTCAAAACTATAAGGATCGGAATTGAATCGATTCTTGAAATCTGAATCGATACCCAGCCCTAATTAATACTTTATTAATCCCGATTACCAAATGTGTTCTCTGCATTGAACCCATCTCCAGTTTAACCTGAGAGCAGTGGGCTGCCAATTACAGTGCTCGTGGAGCGTTTGGGGGGGGGGGGTTAGGACCTTGCTCAAGGGCCCATAGTATCCCCAACTTTTGTTTGTCGCAAGAATACGCACGAGAATAAGACCTGTCTGAAAACGCGTTAATGAGGCAAGCGTCAAAGCCAAACCAAGGTTTTACCAGAACAGACCAAGTGAAGCAAATGATGTCCCAACAGAGAAAAACGTGACAAAAACGTAACGGTACGGTTGATGGTGAGGATCCGCAGAGTAAAAGGGCTGGACTCTGATAAATAAAAGGAGGGGATGTCTGACAGTTGTTAGCTACAAAAGCTGACAACTGTGTTAGCTTTTGTAGCTACATTAGCAGTCTGTCACCTTTCGTTTACCATCGTTTACTGGCCTCTTATACAAAAGATAATAAGTTACACGAAGCAGCAACACTTACCAACTGCACATCCTCACTGAATAAATATAATCCACTGGTCCCTGGCTGATTAGTTCACTGTTACAGCACTGAAAACTGCTGAATTTCTGCTGAAGCAGCTCAGCACGGCGGATTTTTTTTTTCCTCATAATCATCATCCTCCTCCTCTCTGACAAAGCTGGTCATTATTCGCAACTGCAGCAGGTAGTCAGCTGATTTCAGGTGGTGCTAAAGAGGCTAGCTTAGCAGCTAGTAGCCTCTGTGGATCACGTCATCCCCAGAGAAAAAACAAAATCACGTACTGTGGAGAGCGCGCTCTCGTGGCCGATTCTGGTGAGAAGAGAGCCCGCACTCAAAGACTAAACCACTTTCACTCTCTGGAGTTTCTGGCACGTTTTAACTGAGGTCCTATTCCAATCCACGTTTTAACATGAAAAAGTGGAATTTCCGGGTGATGACTCCTTTAATTGCACATTAAAGGATGTTGTATGACATTTTCAAATTTTCATGATTTCCCTAAAATGTAGTAAAGTAATCGTGAAAAATTCAATTTAACTATTATGCTGTCCATGTTTGGTATTTTACTGTGAAGTTTTTGATGCTGTTCTGTTGTTTAATCTGCATGCGTTCATATGATGTTGGACTAAACAGTCAGGATGGCGGCCGCAGAGGAGCGACTACATAAGAATGCCCTTTCTGATGTCTTCAATGAGCTGCACATGTCCTTAAAACCGCAACAACTTGCTGCTATGTGGACTTTCCTCTTACAAAAGGACGTTTGCGTCACTTACGTGTTTCTCCTATTGGTTCTCTCCAGTCCCCCCCCCAAATAAAGCCAGTGTAGCATTTCATCTGCTTAACTCAAGAGCAAACAATTAAATAAAACTGAGCTGCAACGTGGATGTGAAGTGGAAGCCGCAGTGGACCAACATGAGCTCAGTGTTCCTCTCATTTTCCTGCTCTTTAATGTTTTAATGCCCACTGCACCGCACAGAGCTGCGTTCACGACCACCGTATGCATTTTTTAACAGTGTTTGCTGCTACATTTATAACATTGTCAAGTGTTTTAATGGAGTCAGCTAGTGCGTATATATCCTGCTGGAAACAGCATGTATAAACCAGGTTTTAAACTCTTTTACAATGGATATCATTTGGAAACATCGGTTGGCTTTGCAGAGAGCGTTCACGAATAAGACTTGTTTTAAAAAGTTTGGGACTTTGCTGGGAAAATGAGTCAAACACTGTGATTATTATTTCTGTGAAGGCAAACCATTTCCCTCCACTGTGGTTTTTCACAGCAACTCAGAATTCACCAGATGGTCAAACATGTTTAACGTGATGTAAAGATGTGGTCTGACTGTGCAGACCAAAGCAGGATCAGCCCTGAACCAGCACTGGAAACAGTGGAGATGAAAGGTGATCACTGGAGTTGTTCTTGTGTAGAGGTGTGTGTGTGTGCGTGTGTATGTGTGTGTGCTTGCGGTTATTATGTGGCTCAGAATCTCAACCATTAAGCTTTTTACTGTCTCTAAAGATCAATTCTCTTTATGTAGTAATTGATAGGCCACACACACACACACACACGCACACACACACACAGAAGGAGGCTAGCTTGTGTTGTATTAGTCAGTATTTAGGGGAGGATTACGGTGGCCCCAGAGGTACAAACTCTTCACATTTCTCTCATCATTTTTGTCTTTCCTTCTCCTTTTCTGCTTCATCTCTTTCTCCCTCTTGTCTTTTTCCCCAGTTTATTTCCACTTCCTTTTCCTCTTCTTTGCTCTTCATCTTTAGTTTTCTCCTCCTCCTCCTCGTCATCCCTCCCTCTCCCTTTCCTCGCTCATACTGCCGAGTCATTCTGCAGCACAGCGGCCTCAGACAGCGCAGACTGGGATGAAAAGCAAAAGCTCAGCACTCCTTCATCTTATCTTTCCTTTCCTCTCCCACTCCTCCTCCTCACCTGCTCGCTCTCTTTCATCTTCTCGCCTCCTCCTCTCCTACGCAGAATCTTTTCCTTCCACACATTTGCTTTACTCTTCTTTAACTTGCCATCCTTCTCTTCTGTCGTCTCTTCTTTCACTGTTTTCTTTATTGCTTTTCCTCCTTCTCACTTCCTCCAAACAGATAAGTAATAGCACCTCCTGCTTTGCGACGCAGTCTGGTTATTAGCAGGTATTTAGCAGCTGTTTTATCAGCGGTAATTAATATGTTCTGCCTTGTAACGTGTCGAGAGGAAAACAGCATTTTAAATCAGGGTGGAAGACTTGAAAGGATGGAGAGAAATGATGTGTACGGTCCAGGAGAAAGACGTTGAGTTTTCTGAAAAGAAAGAGAAGAACTGATGCTGAGAGCTAGAGGTCTCTTTGAAGATGAGTCTGAATGGAAGTTGCATCGGCTGCTAGTTCCGTGGATTATTCATTTGACCGCAGGGACGGAAGCGTGGAAAGGAATGATCAAACACCGAGCAGACAGGAGGGTGCTCCCACTGCAAAGTTACACACACACACACACACGGATCAAACAGCCAATCATCACCCTTTAGATTTTAAAGTCTTTGCAGACACAGAAAATTAGGCGTAGAAAAGAAATTTCTAAAAGAATAGAATGAATGAGCAAACTTAACGAAGAACTAATTAAGAAAAAAATAAAGAAAATGAATCAAATATTTTTTTCCACAGAATTGCTTTTGCTGCTCTTACAAGGAAATGTTTGTAGGTTTTTCTAGCTTTTCCTCATTTGTAAATTAACTTTGCATATCAATGTACATAGAGTTGTGTGTGAAAGTTTACATACACTCCCATTAAAGGGACTAGGGGCAGGAACTGCGAAAGAACAAACATGCATGTCCAGCTTTTTCATGCTAATGGGTGATGAAGCGTTAAAAACCAAAAAGAACGAGCCCACCCACGTCTCTCTCCGTTGCCTTGAACAGGTTGTGTGCTGCGATTCGGTGGCCGAATTTCCCGCGCTGTCCTGCGGATGTGACGTCAAATGATGCTTCATCCGCGTCACCGACAGTTTTGATCCAGGAAGGAGACGGTCGCGGTTAATTCAAACACTGCAAGTGATAGTTATGGATTCTTCTGCCGTCAGCAAACGATTCAGATCAACTGAAATACCTCTACGTCACTCTGAAGAAAAAGACTATCAGCGTAGTAAACAACGTTATGGCCTCAGCTTGTGTACGCTCCCGTGCCGGCTTGGTTGGTGGCTGCAGTTACCTGAAGCACCAGCTGCACTCGCGAGTCTCATTTCTTAATCTTGCTTCTAGTCCAGGGGTGCCCAAATTCTTTACATTGGAGGGCCAAAAATGACTCAAGATGGACGGTTGCGGGCCAAAACTAAATTTTTGTGTTTCAATGTATGAAATCCAATATGCTTAGCCTATAGCATAATTGTCAAAAATGAAACCTCATAAAAAGTAATGTGAAAAATTAATAACCTTTTTTTTTTTACAGCCTGAAATTACTGAATATCCAACTAGACCTTCTAAAGCATTTGGTAAAACATAAATTCAAACCTCCATGAGACCAAAAATATATCAAGAATATTATACTCCTTTGAAAACAGCAACTTTCTCCTTGAATTTTCAGCTTGAATATAAGGCATACTACTTTCAAACTGATTTCTGTAAAAAAGTACTCATGTTCTGGAAGACTTTTCAACTTTCTCTTGTCAGTGTGCCGCTGTTTTTCATCAACTATCTCTGACATTTGACAATCTTCTCACTGATTCTCTGATCATGTGCTTCCAGATCTGAGCTGATAGAGGAACAGCGGGGCCACCCTTTCCCACAATGTATGGTCATTTGTGGTCAGCAGGGGAAGTGCAGCAATGAATAAATATCAAAAGAACTTTTCGCATTGCTCAGAAAATCAAAATTTTGAAAAGAATGACAACTGGCAGTGGGCCAAAGATAATAGCTTGCAGGCCAAATTTGGTCCCCGGGCCCCAAATTGGACAGCCCTGCTCTCGTCCCTTAAAGGCAGAAAAAAATCAGCTGTCAGTGAAATAAGTTGAAATTGACAAAAGTTATATTAAATTAAAGTTTCATGAATGTTGTTCAACAGAAAAAATAAAACTAGGGATATTATCGGCCAATATTGACATTAAAATTTGATATTGGAAAATGAAATGCATGGCTACAAAGATTTCTAAGGCATCATGCATCAGGTGGTCTTCAAATATGAAAATTTACATTGTTAAGTAGTGGGAATAACAGCAAAAACGAAAAGAAACTGAAAAAGCAAAGTGTGAAATAAAAAGGAAAATAAAAGCAGATATGAAGTGAGCCGATTAAATAAAATGTGAACTCCAAAACAGTGATGAAAAGTGGAGAAAAGGCTGTGAAAATAATTGACACAAATCAAAAACAACTGGAGGAGAAGTTGACGATTAATTAGGTTAAATGGCAACAGGGTTTAAAAGAGCATTTCAGAGAGGCTGAGCCTCTCACATGTTAAAGGTCTAAAAAGTGGAAATATTTCAAAAAAATGTTTCACCCCAACATTTTGTGGAAACAAGGTTGTAAAATCAATAATAAAACCTTTTTTACTTTTATTTGTTATGTTTATTCTCTTTATATTTACACTTTTTATTTCCTTGAATATGTTTTGCACTAACCCTTTTTTACTCAATTTCTATGCATTTATCCTTTTCTGTGACGCTTCTGTTTCTCTATAGCAGTGAGAAGTTAAAAATACAAGACACACTTTGCATCTTCCACTAAAATGGGTTTTTATTAGCACAGACAACATGCACAGCATTTACCATTCAAAGTAAATACTAGAACGGATATGTGGTTTAACCTTTTATCTACTAGACTGGTGTTTGCTGATCCGTCCCATGTGTGAATATGAATGTGTGTGTGTGTGTGTATTTAGCCATTTGGCAAATCCTGGATAGTTTTGCCTTAAATCTCTTAAGGGATTGACACACATGCAGGCTGGATTTCTCTCCGTCTCTCTCACTCTCTCTTTCTCTCTGTCGGTTCCTGTAGTGCACACAAAACAACACACAAGCAGGCTTCTGTTTTTGCAGCCACAGTATGTGATGTGTGTGTTATGGGTGTGCAAGATGCCTGCTAAGCTGATGCAACAAGCTTGAAGACTAATCTGTCCCTGCTGTCCTTTTATCACCTTCTTGGAACGTGCATAAGTCTCTGTTTGTGTCAAGTGCATACTAGTATGTATAAATCTGGTTACATGTTTACTGTTTACGATTACGGTGACTTTACAAACTCACATCAACATTAACAGTAGTTGTTGTTGCTGATGAAGAAAACTTGACCACTTTTAGTTTACTTAGATCTATGTAACTCAGATCAAAGTGACTGAATGTCTTAGTTTTAATCTGATAGCTTTGCGTCAAAGAGCAGTTCACAGGTCCTCGTTTTGGTCTTTCAGGTTAGCACTAGCATGGCTACAGGGCTGAAACTCTGGCACACCTGGGCCAGTCTGATTGCTTATCAAAAGGAAGGAAAGGAAGCAAAGGAAGAAGTGGATCAAAATGACTGATTCGCCGCGGTGTAGGACCGAACTTTATAATTAAACAACACACGTTTGTTTGTAGCCGGCAGACTATACAGTCGTGTTAGCAGGCTAGCATTAGCCAGCTCGATGACATGCCTAACTTTGTGTGGCTGAAAACACACAAGCATCTGAAAGCGTCTCCTTTCTTGGCAGTCCCCAGTTGTTCCACTGGAAATGGGGGGGTACAGACCCGATTTTCAGATGTTTGTGTGTTTTAAGACGCACAATATTAAGCACGCCAGTAAACGCTAGCTGGCTAATGCTAGCATGCTGTGAAGTGCCGGTGTCATGCGGTGTTGTGCCCCACCGGCTACAAACAGACGTGTGTTGTTTTATTATAAAGTTCAGCCCTTCACCGCGGCGAATCGATCGCTTTGATCCACTTCCTCCTTAGTATGAATTCAGTCTGGAATGAAAACTTATGTTTGGAGTTTATCCGATTTAAACAGTATAACAGAGCAGGAACGGCTGTTGTTAAAATGGCCCGGAAGAGGAAAAGGCCAAATACCGGGAAGTTCCGGTAAGCGTGATAATCCCCAATGGAGGAGAATTTGAGCAGCAACAACACCAGGCAGAAGTAGCATGATCCAGTATATCACCAGTTATACATCCATTAACCCCTCAACTCCTGATGGGACCCCTCGCTGGTAGAGGAGTTGAATCTCTCTTTGCCTGTTTAGAAGTGGAGAGTACAGCTGAAACATCACTTCCACTTGCTGACAGTGGCCACAACTGTTAGTCAGAAGTGTGGAGTAGCTACAGACTTTCAAGATCTGGACTCTGAACTTCCTGATGGGCCACTGAGGGTTAAAGTGGCACTCCACAGGGTTGTGTGCTGAGCCCCCTACTTTACATTCTCTGGGGGTGTCAAACTTGGTTTAGCGCAGGGGCCACATACAGAGAAATGTAATCGCAAGTGGGCCAGACCAGTAAAATAACAGCATGACAATTTGTAATTCATGAAAAATCCAATTTTTTTCTTTATGTTAGTGCATAGAAGTACAATTAGCAAGATGTTTATATTTAATGACTTAAAAAAAATCATGAACAACTTGAAATTTCTTGAAAAGAATAAGCACATTCAACAATATTTTGCCTCAGTTTTTCATTTACACATGAATTATAATTCACAGATCACAGTGGAGCTACAAAACATTTAACCATAGGTGTCTGGAGCTGAAAGATTCAGTATTTCACATAATGAGCTAGACGTTATTTACATGTGTGTGTGTAGTAATCCTGATCACCTGAACTGACTCACCTCATAATGCAAGCTAAAGTCAGATCTATTGAAGCGATATGTGTAATTTTTGACCCAGATATTAGCCAAATATTCTTATATATATGATCATATTATTATTAATGTAAGTAATAATAGATGATTTCTGTGGTCAATATATATAAAACTTGACACATGTCAGTGGTCCAAGGGGGCTGCCTATCCGTCTCTCATTGTGATCATGTGACCTGGAGCACTTTGCTTTATGGCTCGATGACTTCAAATCAGCTGGTCAAAGTGTTCTGCAAACATGATTCCAAGACAGGGATAGAGATGTTTCATTTTGCGACCATTGTGTGGCATTTGGGAAGTAACTGGTTTAGTGCCCCTAGTGGCCAAAAGTTACGCGGCATCCCTTTAACTAAGAAAAATATAAAATATACAAAAAGCTATCCCCCACCTTGTTGTGTTTTAATTTGAAAAAATGCAGCTTCATGATCATAAATTAGACATTTCATTTACTTTTATTTTTAAAAAATTGTTTAATGTTCTGTTTATCATTTTCACATGCATCACATTCATTGTGTGGATCATGTTGGTCCCATTGGTGGGTCAGTTTTGCCCACAAAATAGATAGAAAAAGTAGAAGTGTAGCAGAATATGAAGAACATAAGTAAAAACATTCAAAGGGGCACTAAAAGCTTCTTTTTTTTATGACACCCTGCTCACACCTCATCAGCACCATGGTGGTTTGACTGATCTCTAGGTGGGATGCAAGGACAGCATCCTAGCTCTGAGCACCATAAAGACCAAGAGGTTGGTCATCAACTGCAGGAAGAACACTGAACACCAGCAAAGGATATGTGGAGAGGGCCCCAACATTCCTGGTTTCAAGGCGTACACATTCAGGAAAACTTGTCCCAGACTATGCAGAGATTTCACTTCCTGAGACCCCATAGAAGGAACCATCTCTCCCAGAAGCTGCTTGTAGCCTTTTACGACTGCTCTATGATCGGCAGCAGAAAAGAAGGTCCTCCAGAGGGTCATCACCACACCTGGAAATACTCTCAGCTACCCCCTCCCAACATCAGAACTTTACAATTCCTGCTGTCTCGCAACAGGAATTATCCTGTCTTTTGCATCAAATTAAAAAAATTATAAGTGTGATGAAGATTTTCTTTTCTTTTAGCTTGATGTTTAAGCACTGTCAAGCTCTCTGTTTTCCCTCTTCAACCATCTCAGGACTTGGCTTCTAAACAGCCACGGCCTGATTAAATTTGTTGTGTTAATGTCAGCTGAGAGCACAAACAAGCGATTACGCTTCAACGCCACAAATCCCAACTCAATTCATGTCTGTAAACTTGGCAAATCTGGGACCAAAGGGCAATGGACGTGTGCTGTAAATTCAGGCTTTAGCTGCTAATCCATCACTATTTGAAGAGATCAAACAGCTGTTCTGAGGAATTACGATGACGAATACCATTAAGTGTCTGATTCTGCTCATTTTCGGCCTAATTGTCAAGTTGTTTACTAAATCCCTGCTTAAAACTCTTCTTCTCTGCTTCCAGTTTCCCTGCAGGATATCAACATGAGGAAGGCCTTTAAGAGCAGCACGATTCAGGACCAGCAGGTAGTTTCCAGGACCTCTGTGCCCAACCCTGTGGTGGAGATGTACCACCGCTGTGACAAGCCTCCACCACTTAACATCCTCAGCCCCTACAGGTCTGGACCATTCCTTATGTCTTCTATCTAACTGGGATGGACATTGGTTTTGATTTCACCCTCTCATTTGTTTCCAGGGACGACAAGAAAGACGCACTGAAGTTCTACACTGACCCGTCTTACTTCTTCAACCTCTGGAAGGAGAAGATGCTTCAGGCCACTGAAGATAAACGTAAAGAGAAGAGGAGGCAGAAGGTATGTTGCTGTGGTGCAAGTGGAGGTGTACTGTATTTGCGAGTGCCGGCGAGAAACGAATGTGTGTCAGCGTGGAGCTGGGGAGGAATATGACGGAAAAGCCAAAGAAGTTCATCATCTGCTTTGATTTACTGATCTACTTTCTCCTGCCTTATCGTGTCATTTTTTCTCCTGTTATTTGAGTTTATGCTTTTCTATCTTTACTGTACTCACCATTTAGCTTTGCTTCGCTGTGTACTTGCTTATTAATACAGCAGCAGTTGGGGACGCTCATTATTTAGAGACAATTGGACAAAGAAATGATCAAAGGGAAATGAAGCTTGCAAGAACTCCGAGTTTAGGCATTGTCACAATTTAATAAGAAGCAATCTGTCCTGATCCCACTTTTATACTTCTAGTACCAATACCACAAGTCAAGTATCCTATCCCTTTCCCGATATTGATACTTAGTTTTGTTCTGAGCCAAAGGTTTTGTATATTGAACTAACAATGGGCCATATGCACAACTCCACTACTTCCTGAACTTAAGCCAGCTCCTTTGGTTCCTGTCTTTCATTAGTGGGCAAACTGATCAATCCAGGTGTGCCTGGCCATTGTCGTCGTGGTTACTGAGTCAAGGTTGACAGGATGAAATGCAATAAAAATAGACTACAATTTGAACTCCATCTTGACATTAATGCATTCTCCAGCCCCTTACTCTACTCCTAACCACCACAACTGATTGCCTAAACCTAAACCTAACCCTTGCCTTAACCCTAACCAAAACCTAATTTTAACCTAAACTCTAAAATCAAATCTTGACCCTCAAAAAGGGTTTTTTCTGTGTGAGGACTGGCCAAAATGCCCTTACAACCACAAATGTCCTCCCAAATTTTGTGTTTTGTCAGGGACTGGTCCATGCAACGATATAAAGACATGCCCATACACACACACACACACAGCACATAGTAAAAGGTCTAGTTACATGGCAAGGCACTGAGGATCCAAGTGAGGAAAAACCACCAATCTACACCAAGAGACATCACAGTCCACAGTCACAGGGGGCACTGCCACAGAGGCCATCCCTGACCCGGATAGGCCACGGTAGACTCCCCAGTCCTCCAAACCCCAGGGGGCTAGCATGACTACGTCCCTGGGGGCAGACCAGACCCAACTCCACCAGCACGGAGGGACCCCATGAGAAAGCACAGTAGCTAGAAACTTAGGGCCTTTTCACACAGCGTGCTTGGGCCCGTGCCTGGCCCAGGATTGTTGATTCTTGCGTTGCGTTTGCATGCCAGTTCTTGAACCAGGCTTGGACATGCTCGGTAATTTCAGAGCCAGAACACCATGTGGCAGTGTTGAGGAAACTTCGTTGATAGCTAACAACCGAGGAAGCAATAAACCCTTACATCACCAGCCAACCCATGGGTTAGTATATCAACAATGACGGAAACTCGTTTGGTTACTTGACGAGATTTCTTCTCCACTATTAAAATTTGAAATTTGAAAATAAAAATTTGAATATTAAATAATGGTAAAAAAAATACTGTAAGACTACAAAATAGATAACTATTTTTATGTTTATCTTTTTATTTCCTTTTGATCCAGTCAACTACGATTCGAGCTTGGTTGTAATGTGCTGAACAACTGCTGCTGTATGCGTTTGCTGCTTTGTGTCAGTGTTTCTGTTGAATTATATGCTGCTCATATTTTTCTGTTCCCTCCCTTCTACCTGGAATCTTCAGATAAATAAAAAAGAACAAGAAAACGTCTTAGAAGCACCATATTTTAAGTTTCTATTGGAGAAAAAAACTACCAGGTTTGAACAGCAGAGGAGGCTGCAGGAGGCTGGCTCATCCTTCACTGCTCTTTATTCCCTCAGCACCTCCTCCTCCTGCTCTTTACATCATCCAAAGCCGCCTATCCTTCGAAGATACACACTCCCTCCATCCCTCCTATTCCTTTGCTCAGTCTAACGCACCAGCTTGTCTTTCTCCCATGTTTCCATAGGGCTGTCCGGCCCACCCTGACAGGCCCCACTCCAGACAGGCCCCACCCAGGAGCCCCCTGTCCATCTCTGTAAGAAAACCCCGACCCCTAACCTGCCCAGTCCTGCCCCCTCACTTCCTCCCTGCACACACCATTAAATGTAGTTATACACACACATCACAGAGGACGTCTGAACACAGGTAAGACACGCATGTAGAGAAACGCACACAAAATCAAGATTGCACTTATGTTGGAATACAAAGCTACACACATGTGCACCCCACCCCACCCCCTCCTCTGTTCGTATCCGTGTGTGTTACGTCACATCAGCACGCCGCCTCATCCTCTCTCTGACCCCCTTGTGTTTGGTTTGGTTGCTGTTTGTGTTTTGGCTCTGTCATCCTCTGTGTGCTAACATCTGTGTTACCCAATACTGTAGTTAGTAGGTAGTTCATAGACTAGTTTGTGTGTGTGTGTGTTTGGTTCATTGTAATTTTTTTCTTACCCCATGGTGAAATAAACGGTGATGGGGTCCGGTTTATTTTCCCCCCGCGGAAGATGAATCAGTAATAAGTGACTCATTTTCTCTCCCCTCCTGTCTGTTTGTCCGTCTCATAGGAGCAGCAGAAGCAGGTTGAAGATCCGAGCAGAGAAGTAAAGAAGGTCAGTAATGATTTGCTCAAATATGGATTCTTTTCCCATTGGATTACCACTCAATGATTTCATCTTAAAGGGACACAGTGTAACTTTTGACCCAAATGTAAGCCTAATGTAAGTAATAATAGATGATTTCTTGGGTTACTGTACAGCACTTGACATAACGTCTGTGCTCTGAGGGGGCTGCCACCCTCAAAAATTAGACATTGTAACTTTGCAGGAGTGGATCCGTTTCTCATTGGATCATGTGACCTGGAGCACTTTTGCTATGGCTCGATGACTTCGCTCTCAGTTGTTTAAAGTGATCTGCAAACACGATTCCAAAATACAGATAGACTATTAGATTTTTTTTGACAATAGGCTTTATGCACAGCTCCAGTACTTCCTGAACTTAGTACTGCACCTTTGTTTCCTGTCTTACATGATTGGATGAACTGATGAATCCAGGTGTGTCTGACCTCAGCAAACGGTCAGACACACCTGGATAAATTAGTTCATCCAATCATGTAAGACAGGAAACAAAGGTGCAGTACTAAGTTCAGGAAGTACTGGAGCTGTGCATAAAGCCCGTTGTGTGGCCTGTGGGAAGTTACAGATACAGATCCTAGTGGCCAAAAGTTGCATGGTGTCCCTTTAAACACTGTTCTCCCTGCTATTGTAAGATTTCTTGTCTTCCCCAAGGGAACAAATAAATTATGAGAATATAGCAAAAACAAAAAGGAAGATAAATGAGGGGAAAGAGACAACACAATGTTGATATTAACAATAAACAAAACTCGGTTGTATGAGCTTTCCCAGAATTTTCTCAACGGAACCATACACTCCCTTAGGGGAGCCTGAATATTGAAACAAAAGAACATATCTGAATTATTTTCTATATAAAATGGTGAAGTAAATTAACTGCCATGCATACATGAAAAGATTTTCATTTGGTTACTCATGATACCAGAAGGCATAAAACCCAATTATGAACATGATGAATACACATTATAAATACGTGCAATAGCATAGCAACAGAAAGATGGGATTATTAAATAAAGGTGCTGTGCAATACCAGTAGTGCTGGATTTTAAAAGTATATTTGCAGACAAGTGCAGCACATTAAAGTTAAGTTACACGAGTTGCTTCACTTTGTTAATTTCCTCTCACACAAATCAAACTAAAATCATCCTCTTTCTGGACAACACTGTCAACAGGCAACTGAGAGTCAAAAAAGTCATGATTTATAACAGATGTACACAATGTTTGAAGATTTTAAATAGAATTGTAGACGTGATACTAGCAAAAACAAATGATAGCACCAAGAAAAATTTTTAATTTAGCTTAAAACACAGTTCTCATTTTTCTCTTGTGAAGTTACTTTGGGAAGGTAACTAGTAATTATAAGCTAGTTAAGTGGGCATGCTTCCTAGCTTGGTTGCTAGCTTATACTGTAGTAAGCTTTTTACTTTACCAATGCTAGATGGGCTATTTTCTGGTTTCAAATGTTCAAAATAAGTCAGTCATGGTTTGAACTACAGGGGAGCCAAGGAGAGCCTGACTTCCCTGAAAATTAATTTTTCCATAAGGTTCCTAATGTTTCTTTAAAAAAAAAAATAGGGATGCACCAATTTCATATTTTTTTCAAATCACGTACAGTACATTTACTTACATTTGAGTACTTGCCAATTCTGAGTATTCATATGAGTACTAATACCATTGGAGTTCATTGGTAAGGACCATGGACCAGTATGTCATATGCCACAACTTAGTTAATTGTTAGAGGTGTTAAATTTAATTGTTTCTATGATGCATCGCATTGCGGACTCCATCAACAGCTGCATATCCTAACTAACATTTTATCACAGCGAATGGCTCAAACTTTGATATTTCAAACAGCACCAGAGGTAGTCCACCTTTGTTTCTAGACACCTGATGATGGATATTCTAAAAATAAGGTTTGATAACTGTTAGAATGTCCATAAATAAGGAGGTTAATTTTGTTTTTTTGTGGATTCAGTTTGTGGACAAGGCACTTACAGTATATGCCCAAGGAAATTGTATTTGAAGGCATTGTCTCATCTGCCAGCTATTCTGCTTAAAGACATCTTACTTGTAGGATTGTCTTTCTCAACAAAGCAATGGCTGTCTGTGTTTTTCCATTACACCATAAAATTCCCAGCTAACCAGTTTGTCTGTTTTGACGGCATTGCTCTTTGTTAATGTGGGGAGGAAATCGTAGGGTTCAATTCCTAAAACAAGTGAGACTGAAGCAACTGTTACATGGAAAATTTTGATAGCTGAAACAGTGACTTTCTCTCATTTATGGCTACAGTTTTTCAAAATGACACCAGGACAAGCAGGGAGCCGGTGAAAATTCAGCAAATGACAAGCTAATGCTAATGATTCATAGCGTACATATCCAGCACCTAAATCCTTAAAAAGTCACTGGAAACCTATCAGTAACTATAAGCTGATGTTTGTTATATGTAGAAATCTTGACAAACATCATAAAATCCTCCATCATTTGATAAATATTGCAGAATATTATTCTAACATTATGTCTTCAAATTAACTTGAATTTAGCACCAAGCTAACACTGGCATTGCTACAACAAGTAGTTGATGAATTCATTTGATTTTTAAGTCAGTTCCAGTTATAGTAAATGCAAAATTATGGATGGTGGACTTTTTTTGTTGTCTTGGTCGAGCAAAACTGGCTTGTTAGCTAGCAGCTAGTAGTACAGACTACCAAGCCCTCACTACTGTATCTAATGTATTGATGTAAAAATAAACTCTTCTCGGACAGTTTCTGGTCTGACCAAGAGTTAGCTGCTGATATTGGAGGGTTATGAATGAATTCATAAAACCCTCTGCATCGTTTTTATGCTCCAAATTATTAGCTGCTTTAGGATTTAGAGTTTTCATGCTGCTGTGTCCAATAAATGATTTTATTCTTTTTTATTATTATTATTTTAAATGTTGCCTTGAGAGAAATTTAGTCTCCTCTTATTTGTCCTTTTTTAGCAACATTTTGAACAGTGGCAGTTTGATTTATCTTTACCAAAATCCAAAATTAGAAAAGCTTTGTAGTCTACATTTACTGACTGGTTATGAAAACGTTTACAGGTAATGTTAATCTCCAAAGTGGTATTATTCGTATTACTCTAAAAGTTTCTCATTACAAATTCTCAGGCTTAGTTAGATTAATCTAGAAATGGGTTCGATCTTATCTTATTAAAGTTTTACTCAGGTAATTTCAGTCTAGGTAGAGGTAAGTAGCTGCTTAAGAACCAAATATTAGGATAAGAATAAAGCTGACACAAGAATGACTGAATGAAAGATTAAATTGAAAAGCAGAAATCACTGTAATTATCAGGTTTTCTCAATCGCATAAAAACCATTTTCAGTAAAAGTATGTTTAAGCCATTCACTGAAGAAGACAGACTAATGCACTCCCCAGTGTCTGTTACCTTAAGAGGTACAAGATTGGTGCATATCAATAAAGGTTAATTTCTTATGTGTAAAATTTACTCCAAAAGTTCATTTATCAGCTGCTTTTGTTTTAGTGTACTTTATACAGTACAAGACATTCATTTTAATAACAACGAGTAAAAGACAGTTTCAATTATATTTCAAGACTATGAATGTCCTCTTAAAGGTGCGAAAGGCTCGTAACCGTCGTCAGGAGTGGAACGTCCTGGCTTACGACAAAGAGTTCAGACCAGATGCCAAGCTCACCCCATCTCCTTACCATGGCATGTCCTCTGAAGGCTCACTGTCCCCAGATAGCAGGTACAAACACAAAAACACATGATACTGCCATGATTCTTAAGTTTTTCTCTAGGGTCCTGTTTCTTTGTCTCACTGTGGCCACAGTAACATGCATAAGTTGAGTTCGAGTGTGAGGATTCAGGTTTTAAGCTGCACTCACTGGCGATTTTGTTTAAAGTTCTGTGCTGCCCTCTTCTGGAGAATGTTATGTTGAATTCATAGACTCATTCAAAAATAAGTTTAGAGGTTAATATCTTAATATTGAGAGGGTTGTTGATTTTAGATATTGATGTTATATATTTTTTTTGTTCTCAAAATGAGGTGTCTCAGTCCTGAATTACACCGTCCAGCAGCCCACTCTCTCATATTCTACCCAACAGATCTATGGCATCTGACTCCTACCCAGCCAGCCCCAACCACCCCTCCACCCAGGCCCCCAGTGCCACCCACCCCCCTGACCATCATGCCAGGGATCACCTCAGCGCTGCAGCCCAGACCCAGTCACTGGATCGGGGGCTGAGGCCGGCGAACCAGCCTCCAGGTGCGGGGCCAGCAGCAACAGGCCGACATGTGGCCTCTCTGGGCAGGACCCCATCAGGACACGGGGCCCCGGCTGGAGGAGATCTGACGGTTAACGGTCCGAGGCAACAGTCGGTTAAGGACTACCGGGCCGGACACGGGTAGGATTTTGGACTGGATACCCGTTTTTCTTCTTGTCATGATATCGGGGCTGTCTTGGCTGATAAAGTTGTTTTCTTCTTCCCCTCTAGTGGCCAGCCCTCCACCATCCCAGAGTACTATATCCCTCCAGCCCCTCCTCCACCGCCCCCGACCATTCCCTCTGCACAGACGGCCTTCGACTCCGCCACAGCCCCGCCCGCCGCTGCCGCCTCCGCTGTCCCCCCAACCTCTGCCACCCTCTCTCGCCCCTATTCTCCCTCCCCTCCTCCTCCCCCAGTCAACTATGTCCCCTCCCCTGCCCACCCACCTTCAGGTGCACCCCCGGCAGCCCCTCCACCCCCTCCGCCCGGAGCACCTGTTGGACACCAGGCCCACCCATCCCCACCGCACGCCGCCGCCGGTCAGACAGCTGTGGACGCAGCGCCCTCGACAAGGAAGTCCACCATGCTGGGGATGATCCCGATGAGCGACGCGCGCTCCGACCTGCTGGCCGCCATACGTAGAGGTAAGTACCGAAGGACAGTTTACTTCAAAGAACATTTTGTTGTACTGGAACAATAAAGGTTTCTGTTAAAGATGATAATTGGGATGTCAAAGATCTCTCCACATAAACCACTTTTTTACGGGAGACACTTTCGGGTCACATCGAAGATGGCCGCATAATTTGAGTGCTAAATTTGATAGCATACCCAAGGAACTGAAAGATTTTAGATGAGACAATAAGAAACAGCTCTCTGATATCCAACAAAACCTACAATCAACAGCCGCCTGGATTAAGCGGAATTTCGTATTGGCGAGGTTGAAACGTTTATGCAAGCAGCATCTACATTACTGGAGCAGCTGGTACAACGGCAGAACAGCATGGAGGCTACTGTAGGCTCTCAGACAAAGAGGCCCGGGCTCGTAGAGACAACATCAAATGATTTCAACTCTATAATTTATTCATTTGTTTATTTTTACATTTATTTTTTTCTAACAATGTCTACATTTCTATGCTGATTTTATACAGTATCTTAAATAAATTTGGACACATGCGCAAACTATTTTTGGTCATGAATCATCATCATCTGGGTCAATCTGTCAACTGATGGGTGCTAATTATATGACAGGCTGGAAATGGCTAACGCCTCCACTATCACCTGAGACTCCCAAACTTGTACGATATATGTGATAAATGACTATTTTCTTTTGCTGAAAGTGGCCAAGAACTGTTCACATTTGGAAGGCTAGGATCAGAATCAGTTTTTTTTTTGTTTGTTTGTTTGTTTGTTTTCAACCAAAAATCTCTCAAAATTCTGAGACATGAGGTGCTATTTTTCAATTTTGTTTGCTCTATTTTTTTGCTCTTAGAATTGCTTATTTTTGTATTCATTTTCAATCTTTGAGTGTGCAAAAAAGGAGCAGGCAAAGTACTGTTCAATAGCAGATGTTCTTGACTTCTAGATGTATTATTGAGTTAGTGATACTCTAGTTAGTAATCTCCCAAAAGAAAGCTGCTGCTTCTCAGGGAAGCACCCAAGCTACTTCCAAACCACTTTCCCTTCTTATTTTAGACACCAGCTACGTCTTGCATTTGGATTTTTTAAGATTGGACGTACAGAAATTGAAAATCCCAGTTTTGAGCGTTTTCTTGCTGAGATATTGCGATTGGGGAAAGAAAGCTGCTGCTTCTCAAGGGGGACAACAAGCTGCTTCCAAACCACTTTCCCTTCTTATTTTAGACAAAAGCTACCTCATACAGTTGGAGTTTTTAAGATCAGACGTCTTTACAGTTTTGATGTCATGATTAGGTGTGTATGTGTGTTATCAGTTATCAGTATCAGCCATTAGGAGCTGAAATTTATTGGTTATCGGTATCAGTTTTTAAAAAAAAGGTAATTGTGCATCCCTAATAAGGGTTGTAACACTACTAAGCAACTGCAGGGTCTCAAACATCCTCCTCACTGCATCCTTTCTTCTCCCCTTTCAGGTATCCAGCTGAGGAAAGTGCAGGAGCAGAGAGAGCAGGAGGCAAAGCGGGAGCCCGTCGGCAATGACGTGGCCACCATCCTGTCGCGTCGCATCGCGGTGGAATACAGCGAGTCCGACGACGACTCCGAGCTTGACGAGAACGAGTGGTCTGACTAAAAGAATAAGATGGAGAGAGGGGGTTTGGTTCGTGAAGTTGAGTGTAAGCGGGGAGAAACATGACGCTGAGCTGGAAGTGAAGGGATCTGGTTCACTTTAATGTCCATCAAAGCATTTCTAACTACAAAACTTCAACATCAACCATGAATCAATTCACACTTAGCCCGGATTGCCTGTTCCAGCCTCTTTGAACACCGAGCAACAGGTTGCATGGTTGCCCCTGACAACGTCTATTCTTGAATTGAAACCCCAGAGGTTTTTTATGCAGGCCTCAACACCCTAAGGTGTGTGGCACAACAAACACACACCTTCCTTTTCCACAGGCTCCCGCCCCCATCTGCTCATTTTTAACTCCAAACACTGAGCTGTGAAAAACAAACACGCCAGCTTCTCTCTTCCTACACATAAGAGTGGTAATTATTAGCAATATTACAGGCTCTGAAGCTGTGAGTAGGCGGGCCCCTCGTGAATATGGGGGTAATGTGTTTACAAAACACATGGTATAGCACAAGAAAGATTAATAATAGTGCAATCTTAACTTATCTGCCAAATGTTGAGAGAGAATTTATGAAAACAGGTCAGGATAATCAGGGAAAATGATAGCTTATTAGCAGGTTACTGTGCTTTTCCAGGTTGTGCCTGTTTTTGAAACATGCGCTCAGTAAGTGATGCTGACATTTTGGGAGTTTGGGCCACAATCAGCACCTGTATTTTCCAGCTGTTGTGCACGCTTACAGCAGAATGATAACTGAAACCGCACTGTTAAAAATACAGAAATTAATGGAATAATTCTGAAAAGAGCTTGTTGATCTTAAAGTATCTTAGCCTCAGAAGTAAGTTAAAATCATTTAATTTGTTTTAATCTTATCAAATAAAATTTGTCTTTAAGAAATTTCAGACACAATATCAATCATTTAATAGTCTGGCTTTAAAAAACATTTTAAATAATAGCATCAAGTCACATACATAATATCGTTTCTCCATACATCATAATGCAGTGTTGCTTTTATTTAAGAGCCCAGATTATTTCTTTTTACAGTTTAATCATTTAAATATTGGCTCTTTAAATCAGCTCTCATGTTTTAAATTGATTAAATAATTAAATAAATGTGCATTTATGCAGTTTCTGAAAAGCTCCTGTCTCTTTAAGACCCCCTTCGCAAATTACGGTATTTTACTGTTTTTCGGTAAATGAGAAAGAGATAGCGGCATGTGAGCTCTGAACTCATTCTTTGTTTAAACTTTGTCAGTAACCAGGAAAATCTGTTACATGTAGACAGATTAAGCAAAAGAAACTTGGATTACATAACAAACAATGTTTGTTTGACAGTTCAGGAGTGCGGTTCTCTGTAGGAAACCATAGTTCTTCCTGTTATCGACTTTTAGATTAATACCTTTTTAGACCTTTTACTTGCTCAATCAAGATGTGAAACACTGGAGAAAGTCTAATATGGCTTCTTTAATACGAAAGTTCCCAATTTCAAATGCAATAGACAAAACCTTTCTAACTATTTAAGTTTAATTTAATGTCCGTTAAAATAACTGATGTCAACATTGTTGGCAGAATCATTCATGATAACAATATTGTGATATTGTTCTTTAAGGATGACCTCTTCTTTTCTTGTTTCTGTTTTTTGTTGTTGTTTTTCAGTTTAATAAAACTTAAAATTTGAGGTAAAGGGACTTTAACCCTTTAATGGTCAGCTCGACCACATGGTAGATTTTTCAGATACTATAAAGAATCTTATTAAACATTTATCTAAACCTATCAGAGGTGTCTTTCCTACGTGGTTAAGGTTAATACAGAAAGTAAGTTTTTGTAACACTAAAAGTTGTGACTTAACTACTATTAATAGTTGGGACAGATGTTTCTTGCATTTTCAACTTTGCAAAAATACAATTATTTGATTAGTTTAAATATTTTCAACTTTTATGGTAACAAGTTTTGTTTTTGTGTATTTTGCCCTACATTTTTTATTCTGGCATTTCTTCCATTTTTATCTCATTTAATTTTTTTTCATGGCTTTTTATTGCAACCATTTAAGGGTTAAAAATTTTGCAAAATTATAAATTTACTGCTTTAACTTTATTAATCTAGCAATAACAATATAATTGCATGTGTATCTATTACATGTCGATATTTCATTCTTCCAATATAATGATTAAGTCCAGTGCTGGTTTATTTTGACACCCCTGATCTAACATAACATTTAGAATTCCAACAATTATGTTAAAATAAATTTAAATTTAAATAAATACAATAATTTCATTGTATTTATATTTATCAGTTATCAGAGCTTATTCTATCGTAACTCGACTTGAATACTCAGAATAAGATTAAAACTGTATTCTTTTAGCAGTAGTGATGCAACAGGTTTGATCCACACAGAAATGTCCAAACTCCCAAAAGTCAGCGTGGCTCTCCAGCTTGTACATTAAAGGTTGTGACGTACTATAATCCTCCCATTAAGATAGTGTAGAAAAACTGTGATAAACGACGCCACCCACCCAGATTTAAACTGGCTTGGGAACATGCACCACCAGCCTTTTTCGGGGTTTAACTGTCCTCCATATCACCGCATCAAATAAAGCCAGCGAACGAGCTTTTGCCATCATTTTTTTTCCCTTTAAGTTCTTGACTTTATTTTTGTAGGCATTTCTAACTCAAAGCTTAACGTTTCAGCCTGAGACTGTGTGCTGTGCTCTTCTATAAACGCTTTTACACTTAATTAAACACAACCGGCGTCACTCACAAAGCTGATCATCCTGAGTCGCCGCCTCAGAGGTCACCACTCTCTCTCGCGGCCTCGCTCGCCCTCGGTGATCTCTGGTCAACACTTCTCTCCACAAAGCTTTGTGATCTATAAATACATAAGTGTAAGAGACTTGCAACAGTAATATACAGTATATAATCTCTTTACTCTTTTCAGTATAGGTTTGGCTAATCCTCAGTATGGACTGATTGGACTTTAGTGTTTTTATAACGTGCTTTTCCTTTTCTTTTTTAATGTGCTGCGGTGAGTTGTTCACTTTGCTTTATGTTGGGGTTGTTTAAGGGAGATTCCAGATGAAATATGTCAGAGGAGCCGATTTAAAGATGAGCCCAGTTTTTGTTCTAAAGCAGAATTCCTGCCAAAGCAAGTTTCCAACAAATAATTGATTTACCAATCACACATTTCTTCTATGTGTCAGTTTTCCCTGAGGAGCGGGAATTTGTGGACAATTTTTCAATTTTTTTAGTGTCGCCATTTACTTAAAGGTACAGCGTGTAAGAATTACTGACATCTAGTGGTGAAGATGGGTATTTGAAAGAAAAGATGTTTTCTTTCAAATGACTTTATATTCCAAGCACTACTGTGAAAGAACGGTGGCCATTAGTGGCCAAAATTCTCCCAGATGTAAAGATGTTTTCATCTGTGAGTGGATCCGGTGGTCTCAGGTGTAGCTATGACTGTACTATGAATAGCTACTTCTAATGAGGCATTACTGATCCCAAACAATGCTCTAACTTCCATTAAACAAAGCTGGTACAGCATTTTTAAAGTTCAGAGGGTTCTCACTTCACATACATTCTTTTGTCCATTTAGGGACACCGTAGTAAAAATGGCGGCACAAATATGGCAGCCTCCATGTATACGCACCCCCAGCAAGTAGATATAAATGACTCATTCTTTGAAAATAAACATATAACAGCTATTCTTGTGACGCAATTACACATCAATAGAAGCACAGTTTTGAATTATATATAAATTTTTCTGCCACTGACCTTTGGTTTTTTTTACACACTGTACCTTTAAACGACAAAGCGTTATGGGAAGTGATGTGCTATTTTTGAGTGAGTAGTAAATTTTGTTTTTACTTATGAAAACAGATTAGTTTCGGATATTGTTTAAATCCATTTACTCTGTTCTGTGTTTTATAAATGACCTAAATACATATTGAAGTTCCCCATTTAACCCAGTTTGTTTCCATCAAGTCAGGCTAATTCACAAAATTAGATCCTGCTTCTAATTTTCTTTTTATTGATAAATATTTTTATCACTTTCTAGCTTCAAAGTGTTTACATGTCAACATTAATTTAACTGGGAATCAAACAGTCAGAGACAGGTGCAGGTGTGTGTTACATATCTTTATTTCTTTGTTAAAGTTAGATGTCCCACAGGTGTTAAGATTTCACAATGTTGCTTTATCACGTTCGATGCCGCCATTTTGAATAGGTTTTAAAGGTAGTTTTTTTGCCGTTGTATATAAACACAGTAGCTGAGTTAACGGCTCACTCAGCAGCTGCACTCTGTTGTTGACAAATCACATCTGGATTAAGGACTGGATGACACGATATGTTGACGGGTTCTTGTTCTCCTCCCGGATCATTTGGAATAGGACTTTGGAAATGTGCCAAGAGTTGCATTTGTGGACGTTATTGTTGAATAATGATAAAAGCACATTTGAACAGCTGCAGTGTGGATTTGCCACAGAAAAAAAAAGAGTAAAAAATAAAGTTTTTATTGTAACAGAAGAGTTTGACATATAAAGTCTGCTACAATACCCAAACTGTGAGCCAGATCTGATTGTTCTGCTGGTTTATTTCTGTGGTTGTGTTGTTGTGCAGGAGCCGTAAATATACATTTTAATAAATTATTACTCAACATTTGTGAACTTAAAAGTCATCCACATCCAAGAAATGTAAATTTTAAACTTAAAATACCCCATTTTTAAAAAAATTATTTCAAAATATATCTATTAATTTTTAATTAGTTTAAACGTTCACAACTTCAGATAAATCTTAAGATTTTAACTGTTTTCAGTGACCAACTTCATTGTATTTTAAAAGATATAAAAGAAAATCTAGAGTTTGATGCTGCAACACTCTAAACAGAACGATATCCAGGCTACGCTGTTCAGGGGAAAAATTCAACTGTCAGTAAACTAAATGATGACTGGTTAGGGTGTCAAAATCTGGGGAAGTTCCAGACGCGGATGGATTCAAGCTCATCACTTTAAATCATCTAAATCATCTAAAAATCTAAAGGTTTTTATTACACTCAGAAATATTTCAACCAACTTTTTTTATTACATGAAAAATTCCCATTTGTTTTCTTAAAGACCATTTTAATGCAAACCTACCAAATAAACCTTACATGATGCATATTCATTAATATAATAAAGCCAATTAATTTGAAATGCATAAAGTATAATTACTCTAAATTAATGAGTTTTTTTTTTCAGATACATGAAGTATATTGTTTGAATTGTATGTATATTGGTTTATTTAGTACGTTTGTGTTAAAATTAACTTAAAAAATGAAAAGGGAATTTGTCCTGTAATAAAATTACATAAATCTTAAAAGTCGGGGTTAAATATTTCTGCGTGTATCAACTCTACATAATTTTGAAAAAACATTTATAAAGTTTGGTGTAATCTTGGCTGGTGAAGACCAAACACTATTGGATGGAGGTAATCTTTGAGAAGCCAACTTACGATCATTAGCAGTTTAGCTCAGAAGTGATTTGGAGCAACATTTAAATCAGCATAGTTTATTGCAGCTTCCAGAAATGTGATCTGAAGCAGTATTATGATGGAAAGTTCTTTGGACAAAAAGTTGACAAGTCTTTTTTTGATTAGATGATTCCATGTTGTTACCGTGCTATTGTAAGAGAAATGTACAAAAGCCAGCATCTGTGATGTCCGTTTATAATGTCCAGCATCCCTTTTTTCCAAGTGTTGCTCATTTTAAATATGTTTTCAGACAATACAGTACAATTACCAATGCAAGGAAGTTGGTCGGTGAATACACTAAAAATCCTCTCTGTGTAAATGTGTCAAACAAAATAAGTCACAGGAGAAAAACATTTACGACATCTCATATAACTTACCCCATACATCTCCATTTATCTGCAGTTTGAAGTGCTCATCCCATTTCAATAAATAATATTCTTGGGTATCTATGGCTTCTGGCTTGTAAGAAAACATCATAATGTGTTGAAAATGTGAGAAATGAATTATGTATAGATTTTTGGTAAGGCAGCCTGTAAAGTGAAATCCATTTGGTTTAATATAACCTAGTCAATGAAACAAAGTAAAACTGTGTATTGCACACTAAATTCAACTGTAAGCAAGTATGCATGTAACTATAGACAATAAATGGTGAACAAAAATTGATTATCCTGTGCTTTTTTCCCCTCGCCCCTCATTTCATGTATTTTTCTTCTCAACCAAGGCAAGGAATGAGAATTATAATGAGAATTATACAAACTACCAAGCCAAGCCCGGTTGAGACATAAGGCAGGAGTAAAGGAATAACTCGGGATACTTTTATAAAAATTTCTTAATTGGGCATTGGCTGAAGTGGATAAAAAGTCAACCCTAAACTTAACTTGTTTTGATGATCTCTTTTTACCCTCCAATCATGACTCGTATGGATTTTCTTGGAATAAAGATGCCCTTCCTCACTAACAGCCTAAAATTGCAGCATTATTCAGCACTATCAGTCATCTCATGACGCAAATCCAGCAATCATCAGTGTATGTTTTCTGGGCTGACACCACTGTCATCATGGTCTGCTCCAGCTCCGTGCTGTTTTGTGCCTTGGCAGCGTGGAGGAGGAAGCAACGGGTGCTGTTTGTCATTTTTGGGCACAGATGGTGACACAGCAGAAAGGGGAAGACAGGGAAGGAGAGGTCACTTGCAGCAACAGAAAGCTCATACATAATGATGAAAAGGATATTTGCTTGCTCGTTGAACATGTCAGATGCAGAACTCTTCGTTTTTGGGGGATGTCAAGTATTTCCTGTATCTTTCCTGCTTTATTCTTTAAGTATAGATTGAATTTTGGAATTAAAAAGCAAATAATTATGTTTGAAAAACAAAATGCATTTGATTATATCCAGGATGACTATAAATTATATTTAAGAGTGACTAGATGTGTAACCCACTTGCAAAAACAAATATTTATATCTGTCATAATGGCCATAGCTGAGAGTTGAACTGTAAATGAAGATGATGTAATATAATGTACTTTGTTTTACTGAGAATAGGCTTAAACTTTGGCAGCACCTTTAAAAGCCAGGTAATGATAATGAGGAGTATTTAGAGTTGTTAAATAGCTTTAAAAAAAAAAACAAACAAAAAAAAAACATGGAGCGCATCCACATACAGCAGGGAAAAAACGTATTGAACACGTTAACATTTTTCTCAGAAAATATATTTTAGAGCTATTGACATGAAATTTTCACCAGATGTTGGCAACAACCCAAGTAATGCACACATACAAAGAAATCCGAACATTTATGCCCATAAATTATGTGTAATATAGTGAAATGACACAGGAAATAAGTATTGAATACACTTACTTAAATTTATCTAATACTTAGTACAAAAACCTTTGTTGGTGATTCCGGCCTCCAGACACCTCCTGTATGGAGAAACCAGTGGAATACGTTGCTGAGGTGTGATTTTGGCCCATTCTTCCATACAAACTGCCTTCAAATCTTCAAGGTTTCAGGGGTCTCTTCTGTGAACTCGTATCTTCAGTTCTTTCCAAAGATTTTCAATTGGATTCAAGTGGGGTGATTGACTGGGCCATTCCAGCTGCTTTTTTTTTCTTTTCTTAAAGCAGTTGAGTGTTTCCTTGGCTGTGTGCTTGGGATGGTTGTCTTTCTGAAAGATCCAGCCTCTTTTTATCCTCAGCAGCTGGCAGCAGATTCTGGTCCAGAATGTCTCTCCTTTTCTCCATTCATTCTTCCTTCAATGATATGTTGTGTGCCAGTACCACATGCTGAAAAACAGCCCCACCATGATGTTCCCACCTCCAAACTTCACTGTTGCTATGGTATTTTGGGGGTCAAACGTGATGCCATTTCTCCTCCAAACATGTTGTGTCTTTTGACATCCGAAGAGTTCAGTTTTGATCTCATCTGACCAGACAATGTTTTCCAGAATGTCATGGGTTTGTCCAGATGTTGGATTGCAAACTTCAAACAAACATAAACATGCTTTTTCTTTAGAAATGGAGTCTTGCGTGGTGTGCGTGCATGAAGGCCATGGCGGTTAAGTGCATTACTTCTTGTTTTCTCTGAAACAACTGTACCTGCTGGTTCTAGGTCTTCCTGAAGCTCTCCACCAGTGGTCGTGGGAAGTGGGAAATGCTTCCCATTAGGGCTGTGTTCAAAAAATCGATTTTCCAATTCTGAATCGATTCTCATATTAGTTTCCAAAGATCGATTCATATGTCCAAAGATCGATTTTTCTTATCTTTTTTTTTAAATGACCATTTATTGTACTGCTCCCGGATAAGTGCAGTGGCTCAGCTGCTCCGCTAGGGAGAGGTAGTGAGCTGGACAGAGTGTGGACTACTAAAGCTAGTGCAGTGCTAGAAGAAGACTATGTGGGGCTGGTACAAGTAGTTTCTAAACAGAGCAGAGGACACATCTGCCTGTAAGTACTTTAATAAATGCAGTTAATGTCCATGATCGAGGTGAAATTGATACTTTCTATTTTGTATGTTATCTTTGAAGTCACAACGTAGATGCTAATTCCGTTAGCATGTCAATGGCATTTTCCATTAATAGTTAGCATCGAGCTAGCGGGTTAGTCGCTGGTCATTTTCAGTTTTAAATGCTGACTTACTGTGTATTTTACCTCACTGAATCATAATTTTGTGAATTTTTATTATTTATTTTCCGTTTACTGTTGTGAATGTAGTCGTTTGATAAATTAGAGGGTGTGAATAATTTTGTGGATGACTGTATCTGGGGAGACGGTTTGGCTTGGTTTGGTCCTTACAGCCACCATATGACTTCATTCATTTTTTTTCTAGAATAGTAATATAATATTAGCCTTAATATGTTGCATAACTACAGAGTTATGGAATTCAGGTAAAGGCGAAAATTTATTCAATACCAGCAAACCAAATTGAGATTGAATCGAGGTCGAATCGAAATCTAATCTAAATCGGATTAGATCGATCGGATCGAAAATAATCAATTCAAAACCATAAGAATCGGAATTGAATCGATTCTTGAAGTCTGAATCGATACCCAGCCCTACCTCCCATGCATCTGATGCAGGCGTGGTGCAGCAGAAATTTGCTCTTGATTTTGTTGACCATGACAGTCCTGTACAATGTCTTGGTCTCTGTACCTGGTCTCAGAAACGTCTTGTTCTTGTCTCGTTTACTGGTCTAGGTAATGTCTTGGTGGTGTGGTCTTGACTACAACACTAGTTGAGGGGGTAAATATTTGTTTGGTGTTCACAGCAAAAAGAAGCATTGGCAGCAGTAATGTAAAAGTTAAATTAAAGATGTCAGATTTCGGGTCTTTTGCCTTTAATTCTATCTAATGAACATGAAGCATTGTTTTTGGAGAACAAGTACAACAGACATACAGGACAGCCAAGGCAATGCAAGTATATCCTGAGGTTTGATCAACAAATATGTTGAATGTTTCTTTGTGTAAAATGCACCAAAAGCTCCTTGGAAACTGGCCCTGGATGTGTTGAATGTGATGTGTTAATAATCTCCACAGTTCAGTCATGAGTCACCTTCTGCCTACATGGAGGAAATCATGTTCTCATTAAATGCTCATTATAATTTCAAATCAGGATGATGATGAGTGTGTGTGCAGGAATATGTGTGTGTATGTTCTTGTAGCAACATGTGCTCCTGGAGACACCTCTGTTACAAAAACAACCTCAAAGGTGGCATAGATTACTTTGCAGCTGTTCCCGCTGCATATAAAATGTCCAGAGTGGCCAGTCATTCCCATCAAAAGGCTGCCATGATTACAGTATTGAGGTGGTTTCTATCAAGCGCTTACTAAAAGGTCTGAATAAGAGATGTACAATAGTGTTGGTCTGAATACTTTTTTTTTAAAGAAGTATTTTAAAAAAATGTGTCTGGTGTATTTTAGTAGGCAGTAACAGAAAGCGCTGTTTGGGTTTAGTGATTTGGCATGGTTTTCATGGGCGCAACCCACATACTCAACTCTGCCGCTCATCCTACATATGCGTATTCCCTACAAATGTGTTGCCATTTAAATGAGAAATAAACAGACTTTCCAACAGAATAAGATTTATTACCAAGAAGCATTGTTACAACAAAGAAATAATCCACCAAACAAATTTCCTTACTGTTTTTGCTAAATTTGATTACTTTTCATTTACAGGTAACCATAAAAGAGACACTTATCCCAAAGAACGTGAACACAATCTCTCCAGGGTTTACAGAAATCAGTCTGGAAAAGGAAGATATCCAGTGAGCAGCAGTTGTCTGGAGATGATACCTGGTTTATGTCTGAGGAGAATGGGCACCCAAGGTCACAAAGACTCACGAATGCTGTAGGGAATATTTTCTTAGTACCTTAGTACCTATTAAAAAGGGTCATATCAACAGGTCCCATTTTCTGACGTCTACCTCCAGCAGGATAATGCACCATGTCACAAAGCTCAAATCATCTCCATCTGTGTTCTTGAACATGACGACAAGTTCACTGTACAACATTTGCCTCCACAGTCACCAGATCTCAATCCCATAGAGGTGTTTCTCAATCCAGGTCCTTGGAGACCCCTGCCCTGCATGTTTAAGTCCTTTCCAGTGCCACCACATCTGATTCAGATTAATTGAACTGTCAGGTTCTTTGTGTGGCAGTTGACGGTCCTGTCGCTATGCCTCAGAATGATCATGCGCCTTGGCCACTTGGCTAACGGGATGTCCCTTAGGCTGACTGGTTAGCGTGTATGATTCTCACCTGGGAGTCTGGGGATCGAATCCCGCCCAGGCCCTCCTTTGTCCTGCCACATTTGCAATGAGCCATTCGTTTGCGTCAGACGTGTTAGGGCTGGGGATATACTTGCTGTGAATGCAAACATTCACGCAAGCGGTCTTTGTCATCTGTGAACATATTTGCTGTAGCACGTCACGGCCAAAACACTCAATACCAGAGGTCCCTGCGAGGAGCAATACACAATGTCTGGACATTGAAGTTGTGACAAGGTCAATCTCCCGGTCAGATTGTATTTACGGGGCAGCATCATCACCCAAAACATTTCCAATCTGTTGCAAGTTATTTAGGCACGCATGTTTATTACTGTGCAACGAGAGGAAAAATCATTTGAATGCCGGTTGTTGCGAACAAGGTCCAAGCGGGGATCCTCAAAACATAGCACAAGTGTGTTTACTTCTGACTTTGTGTTCATGAATTTGTGTTCATAAGCACCTCTAGTGTTCAAGTCAATACTGCACCATGCACATGCGTCACATTACCTCACATCAATGATGCGATTTGATGTGAGGTAACGCGTGGGCACCATGATACATACGCAGATGCATCGCCAGCAGCAAGTACTGTATATTCCAGCCGTTAAACACCCACAACGAAATTTTTAGCAGTTTTCTTAGTGACGTGCCCCCTATCGACGGCTAAACTAATAACCATCTTGCATCCTACCTGTACTGTGATTCCCTCCAGCCAGTAAAAGACAGTCTTATCTTGACTCATGTTCTGTCCCTTCCTCTCTTTCTTTTCTTCTCTTCTTCCAGTAATGTAATCCGAATCCAACATGTTGTGCATTCAAAACACCCACTGTGTTCATGTCTGGTTCATATCTGTTTGCTAGAACATGACGCGGTGTGCAACCAATAGTCGGCTGAAATGTCACAGCCGCGTCCTGGATGGAGAAGTTTATATAGTGCGGTTTCTGAGCCTCGGGACGCTGCTGGGCAACGACTGATTGAAAATGCACATAAAGAATGCTGGTGTGCCATCAAAACGAGTCAGAAACACATATTTTTAAGGTCTAAAAGTTACGTTGTGGGTCTTTGAAATATGGATACCTCCAAAACATGCAGGGCAAGGGTCCCTGAGGACCAGGACTGAGATACACTGTCATAAAGCAAAATCTCTGAGGAATGTTTCCAACACCTTGTTGACACCATAAATGAAGGCAGATCTGGAGGGGAAACGAGAACTAACAAGGTGGATCTAATAAACTAGCTGGTGAGTATACATACCGGTAGATTGTTTACAAATGCGGCTTCTTAAAAACAGCAGAAGTTCTGATTTAGTAACTTCAACATTATTTCTAACAGCTTCATTCTTTCAGCTGCTCTTGATGTTTTACTTCCAAGGTCCATAAATGGTCATTTTCTGATCATTCTAGTTGCGTAGACAAGACTCTTTGCAAATGATAAATGGCTATGAATTTGATTAATGAGCCGGTGTGCGTGTTTGAGGGTCACTCAGGGCAGATGGAAGAATATCACCACCTCATACTTGGCTTTAAAACACACGCACACAGCTGATTTCCTACATTTTCAGACAGAGTGGGGTGAAGGAGGGGGAGTAGCGGCAGTATGAGACCGCAAGGGTTTAGGAGATCGTGCCTGTTTTGAAAGAGCCGTTGTAATGACGTAAAAGAAGAGAGTGTGTGGGCAGATGCTACATCTTCACCCTCATCCGTCTTGACTTTGCAGCAGTCGCCTGTGGCCACATGGTGGAGCTCTTCACCTCCATTTTGTGACTGAATAGAGGTGAGTCAAGGATTTTCATGTCACACACGCACACACCCCTACAGTCTCTTTGCAGTGGGATATTGTATAGTTCACATTTTCACTGCCAAGCAAGGAAATATTCAAAAATAGCTTACAGGCTTAATGACACCGACCTGCATCATAGATTCAAACAAAGCCCCCTGATGCATCGTAGAAATGTGTGTCCCTAGTGCCCCACCCTCACACACAAACACAAACACACACCACATAACCTATTACACACATACAGGTAAATATAAAACATAAGTGAGCTTGTTTAACTGAGCCTTAAAGGTTAAAGGCTGGAAATTAAGTTTAGAGAATAAAGAGTTGTTTTTAGAATTCGGCTCAGGCGATATGACACACACAGGAGTGTGTGTATGTGTGTTTGTGCTGGTAGTCTGGTTCATGACAAGGGAGTCTGTACCTGCAGGGAAAAACTCAACATGCACACACAAACTTTTCTACTTGAGCATTTTTCCTGTTTGTGTGTGTGTGTGTTCCTGTACTTGCTACATTGTGAGAACCATTTTGCGCTTTTAACCAACAAAGTGAGGACATTTTGGCCGGTCCTCACTAAAAAAGCCTAAGAAAAACATCTTTTTGAGGGTCAAGATTTGGTTTAAGACTTTAGGTTACAATTAGGTTTTGGTAAGGGTTAGGTTTAGGCAATCAGGTGTGATCGTTAGGGTTAGGGTTAGGGTTAAAGGCTAGGGAATGCATTATGTTAATGAATGTCCTCAAAGAGAAGTACAAACGTGTGTGTGTGTGTACTTGTACAGACGACATTGTGAGGATAATTTTGTGTTTAACCAACAAAGTGAGGACATTTCAAAGTTTTTGAGGATCAAGATTTGGTTTTAAAGTTTAGGTTACAGTTAGATTTTGGGTTGGGGCAGGGTTTAAGTTTAAACAATCAGTTGTGATGGGGGCTAGGGAATGCATTATGTCAATGACTGCCTCACAAAATTAGACGCACAAATGCGTGTGTGTGTGTGTTTTGTCTGTGTTTAGATTCTCCCTCATACCTCTGTTGCTATTATGCAAGCATTCAGTAGTTTAATAATTCAGCATCATCCATTTCTTTTGAGTTTTTTTTTCCCTTCCAGGCTTTCCTTTACAATTCGCTGACCTGCAGTGTTGACTCACATGCACTCAAACCCCCCCACACACACACTCGTAAAACCACCCACACACAGATAATGTCACGCGAGCTCACTCCTACTAACACACACCGACATCACCGGGCTGAATCAACCCCGCAGAAGAAAAACACAACTTTGTCCTGTTTTGCTCTTTGCAGTTTATTTGGCAAGTTTTTTTCCACTTTTTTTTTTTTTTTTTTTTTTTTTTTTGCAGTCTTTTTTTTTTCTTTCTCATTTATTTACAATAATAAAAATAAATCTTTCTCTTCAAGGTTTTACATTCGACATTTACAAGTGCAATGTGTAACATGTCCATCTTATAAAGTGCATTTGTACTTTTTATCAATCGTGTCACAACACAAACTCAAAGAGGATAAATCAAAAAGAAAAATATTTTTAAAAAAAAAACATTTCAATAATTAAAAAAAAACATGATTCAAGGACACTGCATTAGGTCTCTGACATCACAGTATCATTACCCAATAGTCAAGAGATGCTCGTGCATACGTGCTGCTTCTCATCCTGATCAACATTGATGCATAAAAGAAAGTTTCTCTATGAAGGCCATACTCGGTCCGATAGAAAATTAGCTCTGTAATGGTCTCTTTTCTTTTTTTTTTCCCCTTTCTGATGTTTTTTTAATCGACAATCTCCGCTTGCCTGAAGTGTGGCCGGGGGAGGGAAAACATTAGCCAGGCTTGAACTGCGAGCATTCGCCCAAAACCCTGCTTTTCTAAACCTTTATGTAAATGCTTGTGCTCATGAGGGAAAACTTAAGAAAAAGAGAGAGAGAGTTTAAAAATACACACGGATGATTGAGGGTTTGAGTAAAGGATGTGAGGCAGGAGGGCAAGAGAGAGGAGATAAAACTTTAAAGAGGGGGGAAAAAGAGGACGAGGAAGGATGATTTAATACCTTCACTTCTTTCCTTTTCATTTTTCCTGATGCTTTTGGGGGAACTATTTTTAGACGGCACCTGACTGACTCGCTTCCTGTCAGCCTTGGATACCAGAATGTTAGATAAGGTAAAGAGATTTAGGGTGACGTGAGAATGGAAAAATGAGGTTTTTAGATGACAAAAGGGGGAATATTTTAAACAGGAAAGAGGAATGAATGAAAGGGGTTTGTCTCCAAGTAGAAGGGGGGATGTTTTAGAAAAAGGGGGATTAAGAGGGAGAGGGAGAGAGAAAAAAGAGGGGAGGTGGGTGTCTTTGAAACGACCTGCTCTCATAGACACGACTCAGACAAAATGACGTCACTGGAAACCCGAGTGTGTGACGTACGGTGCTGCTCGGGCTCCGTCTCCCTGCCTCCCTGTCCTTCAGCACTCGTCTCTTTCATGGACACGTTCGGATTACAGCAGGTTGTAAACGAAAGTCTGAAGTTACACCAAACAAGAATAAAGAAGGAAAATTTGGTTTGGAGTGTCGCTTTTCTGTTTGCTTAGTGTGGTGATCGATAGCATGAAAGCGGAGTCCTTTTCCACCACAACCTTCCCTACTTCCCTTATCTTTTTCAGCTCATCGCTGCGGCGTATCGAGCCGTTTTTGTTGCTCTTCTTTAGATTCACCGCCGTTCGCTATGATGCCTTCGGATGATAAAAACGTGTATACACAAACCAAAGAAATAAGACACTAGAAAGTCAAAAGATATGGCACTTTTTTTCAGCAACACGCATCTGTTGTCTTCCAACCCTCCCAAATAAACTTTTGAAACATTTCAGGAAGATCACAGAAGAAGAGGGGAGGACCGCACACACTCACAGCAGCGACCACATCCTGTAACTCATGCCCTGATGATGAACGTTACAAAAATATACATTTCTATACAGCCTTGCATAAGAAAAATAACACACACTCACTTGTACAGTAATTCTTTTTTTAAAAACTGAATTGTAGTCCTGTATAGCGGCCGTTCTAGGAGTGTTTCGTGTTTACAGTGAGAGTTGGTTGACTTATGGTCCGTTTCAGTTGGTTATGATCCTGGGTGGAGGATGTACACACAAGCACACGCACAAACACACGCACAGTGAGTGGTCACTCCACTCCTGCACTCCTCCACTCCCAGGAATGGTTGACTTTAGTGGCATATTCACAGATGAGTGGGTTTTTTCTTTTTTAACTCTCTAAACAAACCACTTCATGGACATGCCAGATGGGACCATCAGTATTCTTTAAGTGGACTTGTTATCAGCTGATCAGAACCGGACTTAATAACCGATACCTGGTTTTAATTTTGAGTTGGGGTTGGGTCGAATGACCATTGTTGAGTTTAAATGTAGCAGGAACCTGCGCTGCCAGAGCACAAAAAGCCTTTTAAATACAGAAAAGAGCAACATAAAATTCTTCCATTTGCATTTGTTAGGCTGACATATTTATGTGGACATAAGCTTTGAAACAGATTAGATGTTTTCCATTGATAAACTTGGAATATCCCAATTTAAAGGGTCTGGCCACATGAGAAAATTGAATTCAACTGCTTGTTCACTTCATATTTTTATGTGAAGATTAGCCAACCTGTCCTCAGTGTACCAGACCTCTCGTGCTATGACAACTGGGATAAACTCCAGCTTCCTGTGGCCCGAGTGTAGAGATGTAACAAACGGATGGACTCTTACAAGAATATGAATCTACTATTTGCATTGGCACAAACACAGTTTACCAAGAACTTGTAGACTCTAGCATGCCAATATCAAAACTATTTTGCTTCATGTCAGTCCAACTTTCAGTTTCGTTGCTCCCTTTTGAAGTTATGATCTAAAATATGACTGATATTTGTATGTTAGTGGCTACAGTCCTGTGTGGTTTTATTAATCATGTATGTGGCAGTTTAATTGGCCCTGGTTATCCAGATTTACCTTTAGCCAGTTAGCCTGGTTCAAGAGGAGCCATCCAACATAGTATTTTAGGCTACATCCACATGGAGACTAAACCAATTTCGCTTAAAAAAAGGTTTCTAAAGAGATGGAAATTTTTCAAGAAACGTGTGCATCCAAACACAACTACTAAAAACACTGCAGTATATATGCCAGCCCTGTAGGTGGCGCAGCAACACTGTCTCAGACATACATTAAAACCCAAAACGACGTGGCGAACGGTTTGTATATGTAGGTGAACAGAAAGATGGGGCAATGGTGTCATTGTTCGGATTGTAAACATGGAAACAAAAAGCAGGGGTTTCATATTTATTCACTTTAGGTTCCAGTTTCATAATTTAGTGTTTTTGGACTTATATACTGAGTTACACAGAAAATGAACCCCTTTTTGCTTTAAGAAAGTTTTACATAAACACAAAGTAGTTCCAAGAAATGTGTGTGTTCACACAAAACAGCTGAAAATGTATCTGCCAGGCCTGTAAGTGGCGCCATATCGCTGCCACACAAATACAGAGACAGAGAATAAATATGAATGCGACACTGTAATCCGCCACTGATGTAGCCATGCGGGATAATGGAGGGGTGTTGCTCTGGCGTCACTGGTTCAGGAAAGATGCGCATTAGTTGTAATCACAGAAACAGAACAATGACGTTTCCAGATTTATTCACTTTTAAACTCAGTTTTAAAAAATTAGCATCACTGTCGCCAACTTAGCAACTTTTTCACTATATTTTGTGTTTTCAGCAGAAGTGTTCCAACCACTGAAAAACCTTCAGCAGATGCCCCTGCACCTGCCTCCATGTGGACAAGCCCATAGTAAACTAGCTAATCAGACCCTCCTACTACACATGTGATGAACTTCCTGTCAGTACAGGGATAGTTTAAACGTCTGTGCAAACAATTTTCTGGTTCACTAAGAAGGTGCCGACATGACTCAGCAGGTTGTGTTTCACACACTGCTGTGAGACTAAGATAGTGATTCTTGTGTTATGTATTTTAGCTTTCTGTTATGCTAGCTAACCTGTAGCCTTGTAAAACTGTCTGAGTCATAAACCAACTTTCTTTTCAAAGAAAGGGTGTTATATTGACATAATTTCATTTTAGGATGAGTTTTTAAAGGAATAAGAACTACTCAAAGCACCTGCTCTGAATTACAGTAGCTCTTTGGCCAAAAAGCTAACAGTATGAGTCCAAACCTTCTTTGGGTTTACACTGACTCTTGGCTTATAATTTTCAACAAATAGTTTTAAGTGGATATGTTTATAATCTAAAACAAAAAGGTTAAATGTAGGGGGAAACAAGCTATGCTAGCTAGCATCCTCCAAACCTAAAGGTCAGCACAAACAATGGCTTCAATAATCATCAAAAACAAAATATTTTTGTATTTTTCTTCTGGTTTGGGATTTTAAATGCAGTTTGTTCAGCAATAAGCACAAATAAATGTGAGAATGTGAGTTTAACAACCACATCCAGCATGTTGGCTTTAGCCATGCAAGTTTCAATCAACACTAAATTTATAGGTTATTTGTGCTCTTCAAGAAAACCTCTGGCAAAAAGAGCCATTCTAAATGTACAGCTGTGATACCAACCTCACACAATTTATAACAGATGTCCCATCTAGCATTTCCAAGAGCAGGTTAATATAGGCAAATCTTACACAACACTGTGCATACAGGATAACTTTCTGCATCAGTTTACTGTGTGAAATGGATTCAATTAACTTTTACGGATTGATTACTTTCACCCTCGAGCATCCCAAAAGTACCACACAACATCAATCTTCTGGTTCCAACCTCACAGTAATTGAATATATTTCACCTAATTATAGATGCAAGTGGTTTACCATTAGGCAGTTAGTTACATCAATGTAGTGTTTAAGCAAAAGAGAGCAAGAGAGGTCGTCAATGCTTTCTTTAAATGGATGATTTAAACCTTGGAAAACACATGAAAAGATTCCCATTAAAATTTACTTCGGAGTAAAAATCTGTAGAACTGTCTGCAGTGAAAGGTTAATAAATAGAAATGTGTGTGTCTTTTGGGAAACTTTCATTTGACCAGACCAGGTTTTTCTTTTTTTTCTTTTCTTTTCTTTTGTTTTTACCAAATACAACAAAATAAGCTTTTTCTCTCTGAAGTTTTCACTTTGAGTTGTCTTGCAGCTCACTCAAAGCCAACCACTTCTCTTCCTCTCTCTGCTTAGTTGTGGCTTTTTGTACACATCAAAATGCAGTTGGACATTATTGCAAGGAGTTTTTGTTCCATTAAGACCAAAAAAGAAGAAAGAAATAGGCGATTCACAATCTCTGACGGAAACTTGTGCAGCTGTTGTTTTGCTAACAACGGCTGCAAAAACAACTGATTGTTTTTTCCTGTCAAGAAAAGTAGAAAATACTGCTACTCTAAGTTTTCATTTACACTATAGGGAAAAAAAAGTTGATTTTAATAACCTCTACTCCTGTGCGCCATTTTCAATGTGATGTTCTTTGCTTTCGTCTGTAGTTGTGACTTATTTGGTACATTAGAAAGCACTGAATTTGAAGTAACTCCCTGTTTTTGTTCCTTGTGGTGAGCATTGCTCTATTAGTTTAAACTACAGCCCATACAGTCTCCATAAATGATTTTCCCAAAGCCAGTACACCTCCCACACACATATTAGCAATGTGCCAGTAGCTTAGTCATGGTAACTCTTTCTGAGGGAGGGCAGAGGAACACGAGTCAGAAAACTATCTCTGTAGATCATTTAAATGCAGTTAGAGGTTAGGAATAATCGCCTCTCTAGCTCATCCGTACGGCATTCCCTTCATCCCGTGAACATCGGGCCAGCTCCCAGGTGTCGAGATGTTAATAACATTAGCTGGATTTAACTTACATGATGCCTTTTCAGTGGCAAATAATTCCATCCTGATGAGGGCGTGCGGTGGATGTGACCCGGGGTTGCATTAGAACACGTCTTGCCTGGCGTTTCTATTTCACGCCACGTCACCTCGCCTCTCTTGCTTCTCATTAACCCGTCTAGCCTTCAGAAGGGCCTCCAGGCAGAACTCAGTGTGTATGTGCGTACAGAAAAAATATTCCAGCGACTACTGACAGGCTGCAAGCTGGGAAATGAAAATGGAAGGTATACAGCTCAAAGTGGGGGGATGTAGAGCTGATGATGCTTCCGTTTTCAACCCCAGAGTATTTTCATCTGTAAATTTCCAGAGGTTTTTGCCTATAACACTACGTATACACATGGAAAATTTGCAGCATTAACATAAACACCATCCAGGTTATTTAGTGGTGCAGTATAAGCTGAAAAGACTGTACCGGACCAAACCTTCCAATGAAAAATTACCTTTTATGGATTGTGGTCAGCTCAGCTAATGTATAATCAATTGAGAGTGGAGCCAGAGTGCTGTCTCTAAATTTAGAGGCTTCAGCGGAGTTATGCAGATGCTGGTAAAGTGAAGGACTTTTCAACTTCGATATTTCTCTTTCCTTGGACCAAATGTTTAGTTTAACTCATTTTCTGCCATATATTATCACTCTGTAGCAAAGCTTTATGGATCAATTTGACTTTTTAGTCAAGAACAACAACTGGGTTATTCGTTCATGGCATTAAAGCCATTCCATAGGGGTGTCCTGCAAATTACTGCCCCCTTCAGGTGGTAGTGGAAACTACATCTTATGAGCCAATGGCATTCAAATACATTTTTTTAAAGTACTGGGCTGCTTTTACTCAAGAATAAGAGACTTTGCAGGAACACTTTTGCCATTTCGTGATTGGGTTTAGGCAATATTGCTACTTGATTAATATTTGTAATCAAAACTACTTGGGTATGCTTAAAAAATACATTATTTTCACTCACATCTTTCATCTGAATACCTTTTTGTTGGTTGCCTTCAACATGTTATGACCCTTTGTCACTTCCTGACTGAGTTTAGGCAACCTTTTAAAAATCAAAGTTACTCAGCTAGGTTTAGGACTAAGATAAACTATTTCTACGTCTTTGCATGCAGTTTTCCTCTTGACCACTAGAGGGCATGTGTTGGAATATATTTATTCCTCATTACTATCTACAGGGATAAACAACCAACAGAGTCCATCCAGTGATATCTGAAGAAAATTAGCTTTCATTTTGTGGCCACAGATTACATATGCGCAGAAACTAGATGAATAATTAATGGTCACTTTTTAGCAATGCGTCAACAACTTGTCCAAATGTCTGTTTTCATTTCATTTTCAAACTGTGTGCTTCAAATCCCAGAATTAAGAGCCCACAAGCCCAAGAGATCCCTAGATATCATTGTAAAAGACCATCTTGATTTTTAATATTTGGGGTTTTTGAGTAGATTATGACCTGCCAGGGTTACCATTAGAGAAGGCAGGGATTTGTCAAGCTAGTGGAACTGCAGTACAGCCACTGTTGAATGGTGTACTCAATATGTTATTTGTAGGAATTTATTGAGTTGGACAAAACCCATTAAGTTCAGTTTCATCATTACAATTAATTCCATATGAAAGTGAAATTAAATAACTTTAAAATTATCCAAGTTAATGCATGCTTTAGTCATAAATTCCCACAAGTAAGATCTATTGTTCCCATGGTTAATAATCCGTGGCCAGGATTTAATATATGTTCAATCAATGCCACCAGACGGGCTCTGCACCTTTGGGGACTCGACTCTAACCAGTCAAGGCAGATGACAAAGCAGTGGGAGCAGAATGAACAGAGAAATGAGCCAAACAAAACTGGAATTTCCCTTTAAATCCAGTCTCACATTCCTTGTCAAGATGGTGTAGAGAACAGCATAGCCTAGTTTTCATGCCCTCGCCTCCCCCTTATCGCTCCCCCCCCCACAGCAGTGAGCGTTCCCAGGGTAGCCGCGCTCTGCAGTGGAGCTGTCCTTGGTGCTGAATTCAGCTCTCTGCCTCGCAGTCACGGCCCAGCAGCAGGCTGAGAAACCCATTTTTTTCTCCAACGCGGAGCAGATTTGATTTCATCACGCCAAGGACAACACACGCCAGCCCAAATATGGAAATCCCTCCCTGGGTTTTGCAAAAAAAACAAAAAAAGCCTGCTAGATGAAATCCAGATTTGAAATGTTTTAGGATTGGGAAGGCTTTGGGAAGAATCAGAATGGTTTCAGCATGAATGGCATGTAGTTTGATTACTGTTGCATTCTGTCTACAGAGTAATTACCTACTTAATCTGCATCAGATAAAGGGAACATGGCTGTTTTGATAATGTTCTTTGAAGACTACAAAGATAGCTCATCGAGAATGCTGAAGGTCATTCATTTAGTATATTTAGCTCATCGTATTTTTGTCCACACAACACTGAATTTCAAACACATCAGTGAAAACACACAATATTTTAAGACTGTTTCACTCCTGATTGCATAACCGTTCAGTGCTGCCCAAGCTCAGGTCCTGTAGAGATTTAGTATATTTCTTCCAAAATCTAACCGTCATATATGCTACTCTTGAGAAGTTGGCGTCACTTCTCGCACGCCGGAGGAGGAGGGTTGTAAAAGTCACTTAAGACACCCCTCCATGCCTCACCTACAACTTTTAAGATACCTCAAACCGTGCTTTTGCAGTTGGTTTCACAACACCTCCCCATTGTTGGTTGTCCCCGAGCTACATACAGGACATGATCTTTATTAGCTTTATCTCTTTTGACCATGTGCTGTTCTCTCCGTGTTCTGCTTGTGCCACTTGGACGGTGGCCAGCTCAGCGTTCGTCGTCAGCCCTGATATGAGGGGTGGAGCCATTTAGCCTCACCCTCCCTCCTGTTCCCCCACCCCGTCCTCACCTTCCTGCATCCCTGACTCGGCAACGAGCATCATGCCAAACAGATACCAACCTTCCACGCTACACGTCACTGGAGGTTCTGGGTCTTAGGGAGAGGTTGGATGGGACGCAACCGCAACACGCCATCCACAGCGACTTCTGGATGTCGGGGTTTCGGAACGCGTAGATGATGGGGTTGATCACAGAGCAGCAGGTGGCTGGGAGGACGGTGGCGTAAGTGTATATGACAGGGTAGCTGGAGTCGGCCACGATGGAGTACATGGCGAACGGCAGCCAACACGCCCCGAAGGCACACAGGATGGCTGACAGCGTGGAGACCCCTTTGGTGGTGGAGATGGCCACGAACTGGTGCTGCACCGCAATCTGCTGCGCGTGGCGGAACGCGATCTTGCAGATTTGAAGGTAGAGCTGCATCATCAACGCAAAGACCAGGAGGAAGGTGACGGCGAGCGCCACCGCGTTGTTTTTGGTGACGGGTCGGCAGATGCTGCACGTGGACTCGTCTTTCAAGCAGTTCCAGCCGAGCGCCGGCAGAAGGCCGAGCGTGAGGCACGACACCCAGATGAAGACCACCATCACGTAGGTGAAGGTGACGGTCCGTTCGGTGTGGTAGGTCAGGGCGTTGTACAGCGACAGGTATCTGTCGACCGTGATGGCGAGGATGTTGAGGACGGATGCCGAAAAGGCCGAGATGAGCAGTCCGACCGACAGCAACGTCACAAACTCCACCGAGCTGTCGATCAGATAGGTAAAGACAAAGTTCAAGATGAGGCCCAGGCCGGCCAGGAGATCCGCCACCGCCAGCGAGCCGATCAGGATGAACATGGGCGCCCGAAGCGTCGGCGTGTAGAACAGCACGGCGATCACCAGGGCGTTCTCGCAGGAGATGAGCGTCCCTGTCACGCAAAGCGCAATATCCCAGGGGCTGACTTCCTGGACGGCAACGGCGGTGGTGGCCGGCTGGAGGTCGGGGGTCAGAGTTCGCACAACGGGCTCAGACGAGGAGTTGGTGGGGTCCTCACCCAGGCTCCAGGAGGTGGAGGAGTCGAAGGCATCGAGGGGCGAGGAGGAGTTAAAGCTGCTACCGCTGCCGCTGCTCATGGCTGCTGCGGCGGCCAGGGAGAGAATCATAGCTGGAGGGAAGACGGGAAGAGGAGAGGAGAATCGGAATGAGTTGGGAAAAAATATGCAGAAATCAATCAGAGGTAACAAAAGATTAAAGGGGATAGTTCAGGACGAAGAAAGGATGAGTTAAAACAGGTGAAGCTCAAGGCAAAAAACACAGGAGATGTCAAGTTTTTAAAAGTGGTGAAATGATGTGAAGAATGCAACAAAAAGAAGAGGATTTAGTGGAGAAAAGGGCCAGAAGAGAGAATATAAGGGAGAAAATAGGACAAGACAGAAGAAGAAGAAAGGTAGCGTTATTGGCTGCCCCCCTCCCTTGGGTGGAATAAGACATCATTTCAGTCATTTCCATCCACTCAGGCATTCATTCATGGAAACACCATGCACTTGACCCTTTAGCACTTGCATCACCAGCAGCTCCCACTCACATCGCTGACAGGTAATTAGCAACATCACAACAGCAGGTGTGGACACGCATCCACGCGGAGGGACAACTGTTCCATAAATGACATGCTTATTTCTTCCATTTTGGCTTCAAGGCAGCGTAAAGCCGCATATTCATAAAACAGCACAATTAAATCAACTTCCAGCCTTTAAAGCTTCAGAGTGGCGCGTGCCTACCTTCCAGGTGCCGGACGAAGATGAAGATGTTGATATTTCTTGGAGTCAAAAGCATCTTCAACTAATTCTATTTTTAGAGCGTCTCTAAAAATGGTGCATGACGTCCTGGGGCACGGCGCAGCGCTAGCTGCTGTTCTATTCACCGGTGGCGTGTATGAGCGCGTGGCCAGACAGGTGTGCATGTGCGCGCGAGAGAGAGTCCACGGTCACATTAAGAGGCTCCTTAATACAAATTCTGATTCACATATGCTGCTGCCGCGGCGCACGCGGATGAAATTTAAAAGGAAAAAGAAAAATTAGGGCGATGCTAATTTTAGTCCAGCCATCGAAGCAGCCAGCGCGCGCGTGCGTGCACGCCAAAAGGATGTGGAGCTCCATTCATAAAAAAATTTCGCCCCTCACACACCTCCCCACACACACACACACACCCTTCCTCCCGTCACCCTCCGCCCCCTTATTTTTCTCTGTCCTCCTCTCTTTCAGCATTTATCCCCGTGTGCACGCACGCACGCACAGATACGCACACACCGTCACTGACTGCAAACGGCCAGAGAAGGTCACCAGCAGCACCGCAAGCCCCGCAGCTCTGATGCGGTGAAGGGGCAAAAAAAGAAAAGAAAATATTTGCGTTAACAGGAGCGCGTGCATCCTTTTCTATAAAAGACACCAGCAGCAAATGAAGCTATCACGAGCTGTTAAACCAGTGTGTGTGTGAGGTGTGTGTGTGTGTGTGTGTGTGTGTGTGTGTGGTAGCAAGAGCGGGAACAATAAATAGGCTACCTTGATCAGTTTCATTCAGCTGCAGCAGTGCAGTCCCTGAGCCAGCGCGTGCGAGAAAGTAGGGGGGTGGGAGGGGTGGTGGGGGAGTGGGATAGAAGGAAGACCACGCCACAGACAAAAAAAAAGAGGAAAGAAAGAAAAAAATACTGAGAAAATTACCAGCTCCGTCTTCTTCCGCCCTGAAGGAAAGCAGAATCTGTCGTTTATCCTCGTCTTTATGAGAACGCTTTTTAAATTTTTTGTCTTCTTTTTTGGGGGGCTCCCCCCTCCAGTTCTCCCCTTTTTCTCCCCCAGTCAGCGGCGCGCGCTATATTCCTCGGTTGGCATGGTTATTAGCCTTCTGTCGGCAGGACCGTCCTCGCGCTGCACATCCTCGGCCCCTCATTGGACGTGCTTGTCATTCTCTTCTTCTGACGTCAGAAGTCTCCGCTCCTACAGTCACCGTCATCATGGTCGGTGTGTGAATCACGGTGAGAGGGAGAATGGATTCACACGTTCACCTTCACTAAAGGAACTTTATCTAAGTTTGCATCAGTACATTTTATTATTAGCCCACTATCATTTCAGCTGTTATTTTCACAGGCAGTCAGAGGAGGAAAAAAGCAACACTGTGTGTCAAACTGTGAGTGATAACCCTAAAAAGAAAGGCGCGTGACAGACTTTTTACTCCCTCCCACACATTTTTCTGGGGGTGAACCTGTAAAATTTGCCTCACCAGGTGAGAATAAAATAAAATGAAAACGCGCAGCAACTAAGAATTTCCCCTAAAAATAATTTCTCTGATCGTCTCATTTGTGATGCTGCGTCTGGAGAAGCGCGTGTGCACGCGCGTGTGTTTGTGGTCCGCAGTACTCAGCCAGTCAAACCAGCTTTACGGCGGGATGGTGCTTATGCAATCTCCGAGCTGCTGGATGTCCCGCTGCATCTTCACGCGGGTGCACGCGCACGCTTTGCCTTCTCTCCCTTTTTTTTCCATGGGCTGGTTTCCATATGTGTGAGCAGTGTGTGAGGGATGTATGGAGCCAGCAGCTGCTTCATTAAGGCGGCGGTGTGTGTCCGCCGCAGGAGTCTTTACATCGTCTGTGGAGCAAATAGAAAAACGTACCGGACACAATCTGCAGCAAAGTGTGTGTGTGTGTGTCCGTGCGTGTGTGTGTGTGTGTGTGTGTGTGTTAGCAGGCTATTTGCTCGGTTTTCTGATAAGAGAATAACTACATGAAACAGCAAAAGTGAACGTTATGAAGTCTAAAAAGGTGATTATTACAGGATTGTCAGTGTTTTTTTTTTTTTTTTTTTTCATTTTAAATCATTGACTGTTGAAGATCTTGTTCAGAAAGTCACGGGTGCTCTCACTGAACACACTTTTGTTTCTTCGATGTGTTGTGTAGAGGATGTTTAGAGTGGCCCAAAAGGGTCACAAGAAATCAAAAGCCAAAACACAACACAATTGACCACAACACTACAAAATTAACCAACACAACCTCCGGTGGCAAACTATGAAGCTACCTGGAAAAAGGAAATATTTGTAGGTCTTTCTTGATCCGCTAGGCCAGGGCTGGCTGCAAAACATTGCAAGTCCCCGTAGACTCCCATGTTAAAAAGGCCAAATTCATAGTTTGTAGCAGAGTAGCACAACGGTGGTTTTAAGTCAGCAAATAGCAAGTCTAAGCCTGTCTTACCCCCTCCGTCCACTGCCTCCGCTCCGCACGATGCTACAAATTGTGCTGATTTTAGTCATCGAGAAGCAGTCCACAACATTGCCGAGCGGAGCGCCGGCATGTCTGGTCAGGTCTGTCGGCGTCCGTCAAAAATACGGATCACCTCTATTTTTTAGTCCGCTCCGATCTGCCCGACTCCGTTTTCGAGGTAGCTGCAAACTGTAAATCTGTAGGACTGGATTCACGCTCAGAACTTTATTTTCTGAAAAAATATACATGAAACTCAGTTAGCAACAACTTAAGCTAGCTCTCCTAACTTGCATTGAAACTCACCCAATATGCTACAGATGCAGTCGGCGTCCGGTTAGCTCTTCTGATCACTAAAAAGCATCTCTGACGATGTTCTCCTTCGCTAATCCACAGAAAGAAATATCTGTAACTCCCAGCTGCAGTTTATGGATCTCTGACGGCTTGAATAGAGTCGCTATAGCACCACAAAGCAGCACAGGTGTGCTTGCTGTTTGCCGCCACCGAGTCAACTTGAGGTGACGCGACAGGCTGTGGCTGCGTTCATTATATATAAAAATTAGGACTGTCAAAAAATTTATCCTGAATTAATCCTATTGTCAAACAAGAGATGTCCTTTTTAATTACTACTGCTATATGCAGAAAATATATTAACTTTTGTTTTACAACTTAAAGGCTAAAACCAGGCTACACATCCGGGAGCAGTCCAGGACTCAGACCTGAATTTCAGCTTCACATTAGGACAGTTGTGAAGTCAGCATGTGAGGACGTATCAGCAACAGTCTGGACTAAACTGCAGCTGTCTGAAGGACTATAGGGAGACATGTAAGGACAGAGATTCAGTAGTTTAGTCTACTAAAGATAAATGCAGAATTCCTGGTGAGACACCTGTAACCCTAAATGCGTTCTAGAAGTGAAAAAAGCAATGTAATTAATCAGGATAAATTTTTTGACAGCCCTAATAAAAATATCAACGGAACATCGCGCCCCATTAATCTATTATGTATGCGGATAGTTACTTATTATCTGAAGCTTTCAGGCAACATTACCACCCCTAAAATACAGTGTTGGTGAGAAATGAAAGAGGAAGAGGAGGAAAAAGTCACGTGTATACGGTTATTGATTTTTTTCTAAACTGCTATGATTTATTATCCGTGTACCCGTTTACACGTGGAGACGTTGACACCCCTACTATTTATCTACTTATCCATTTGAACCTGGAAATCTCGCGCATGCTCTTTTGCCTGCTTTGCGGCTGAACGGAAAGGGGGGCTGGCGGACTCATGCGGAGTCAGTGTGCAGGCATGTTTGCCGAAAGACGGACTAGACCTCAGCAGAGCGGGACGGAGCGGAAGCAGTGAACACAGAGTTTTTATCTTTACCCCGCAGCTTTGGAGGCTAATCCTGTTAGTTTCCAGTTAGCTCGGTTAGCGTTTAGCCCACAGTACGTCAGCTGTCAATCATTTGCCCCGAGGCCGCTCTTTGTCCATTTTTGTAACTTCCGGGAGTGACAACACACGCGGCAAAGATGGCGATGATGGGAATGTCCAACTGGCTTTATTTTTTAGCTCTTCAGAAACCAAGGGATCACATGAGCGGAAGGTTCGCAACCTTTTCTATGGTCTCTGAACACAACACAATGAAATTGACTACAACACAACAAAATTAACCACAACCCTACAAAATTAACCACAATACAACAAGACACAACAAAATAAGCCACAACACAACAAAAAAAAGCCACAACACTACAAAATTAACCACAACACAGGAAAGTTAACCACAACATAACAAAATAAGCCACAACACAAAAAAATAAGCCTCAACACTATAAAACTAACCACAGCACAACAAAATTAACCTCAACACAACAAAATAAACCACAACACTACAAAATTAAAAAAAAAAAAAAAAAAAAAAAAAAAAAAAAAAAAAAAAAAAAAAAAAAAAAACAAAAAAAAAACAAAAAAAAACCAAAAAAAAAAAAACCAAAAAACAAAAAAAGCCACAACACAACAAAATAAGCCAATACACAACAAAATTAACCGTAACACAACAGAATTAATAGCAATGCAACAAAATAAGCCATGACATCAACGTTGCAGCTTTTGTGTTGTGTTGCGGTTAATTTTGATTAACCGCAACTGTTGATTAATTATATTAATTGTAATTGCAGTTAATTGAGTTGTGGCTTTTGTTTTGTTGTGACCCTTCTGGGCCACCGTATGGATGTGAATAATTATCATGTTATTTTCAGCAGCCTGTGCAGTATTCCTATCTGTCAGAACAGAACCAGCCCACCTGACCAGTTTCTCAGCTCTGATGCTGCCGGCTGCACTTTCCACTACGATGCAACATCTTGGTGCAGACACTGAAAGGCAGCGCGGCTAAAAGCAGTTCACTACTACTGTGTGCAGCTGATACAATCATAGCCATCTCCTATAACGATGTAACGACCACAAAAAGCAGCAAAATACATGGCCACGACAAACACACAATGCTGCGGTCCACAGTGATGAAATAAACAGATCACATCATCTGCATCAGGTGAAAATTTACTGTATTAATTGATTAAACACCTGCAAATTAATGGGTTTTAAATTTAAGAACCATTTGAAACCTGATGGAAAATAAAATTTGATTTAACCTGAATGTGGGCTATTTTTAGAGCTCCCTGTAATATGAACCCTGTCTTTTCTGAGGATGTAAACAACACTGTTTACTCCTCTTCCTCCTGAAGTCAACAATCACCTCTTGTTCTGTTTGTGTTGAAGATGAGGTGATTGTTTCCAGACCGTCCAACAAACTGACTGACCAGTTCCCTGTTCTCAGTCCATCACTGATATTTCCCACAACCACATATGTGGTATTATTTTATTTATTTGTGGTGTTTAATCCTCTTTTCAGTTTATCTTGATAGATAACTTTGCTTGTATACTAAGTTTGCATGTTGAAATCTGTGTGTGTGTGCCCATGCGCATATTTGTGTATATATATGCACATATACGTTTATGGATAGATATGTATATACAGTATGCTTGTATGTACTGTATATGTGTCTAATCTGGTTTCATTAGTCTAGTCATTTAGAATAAATAATAGCTAATTATTGTGCATTCATCACCTCCCAATGCTGTGTAGATGCGGACATTTAGAAGTGGGCGGGGCAAAAGAACGTGAATACTTGCTGATGACGTTAGGTGACATGTCGTGTGTGTGAGCTGCAAAGTCAACTTGAACGCGAGAGGCGCTCAAGTGAAAAATAACATGGATATGAGGTCAGATGTAATCATAATAGCCGATAGTTTTGAAAATCACTGCTCGGACTTTGTCCACGACTACCAGCATCTTTATGATGTTTCTGTCTTGTTGCTCAGTTACAAACACTCGTTCCTCAGCAGTTGGAGTCTGAAGCTAGCCTTGGATCGTGGAAGTGAACTCAGAACTCAGCACTGCCCTCTAGTGGAAGGAAATGACTCAACAGCCGTATAACAGCATTTGCAGTGGGCGTATCTATTTACGCATATAAAGGAGCATAAATGGGCCCAGCCCTAGTGTGAAGGAAGATTTTCTGCAGCTCAAGCTAAGATGCATCATCACACCTTCAGCACAAGAAACTCCCAATTTGTCCCACACACCCTGAACTACACCAACTTTCTCTCCTCTATGCTCAGCCTTGTGTCTCTCCTTCTGCTTTTACTGTCAGAACCAAAAGCCAAAGGATGGAAAGAAAAGAAGGTTGTCATTAGATTCAAAACACACACACACAGACTCCTACCCCCTCAGCATCTTGCTTGTTCTGTCTATAAATCACTGAGCACGGTTAGAATACAGATGAAATATGTGTGTATTTTCATTGACTCCCCTCTCCATGTCCAACTTCATTCATCTTTGCAGCAAAGCACCATGGGTAAGAGCAAGCTGTTACATCATCTTGCTATTTTGACATGCTTTGTAGCAAAAAGCTGGTCCGTCTCACTCTCCCCTCCTCTGCCTGTCTTCGTCTGACTATTTCTGCAGCACACACACTTTGCTGTCTTCTGTGCGGTGATGACAGAGCAACCTAAAGTCAAACTGCATTACATCACTGATGCATCCCAACATGACTCCCGCTTCTTTTCTTCCGCTAGTCCTCTGGGATGAATGTTACAGGAGGACAGACAATATACTTTGAGGAAATTGAGTTATGTAACTCAATATTTAGGGCAGTAGTGCATGGTTCTGCTAGGGTCTTATTCACGCTGTAAGGCTGTAGTTTCATCTGGTGCAAGAAGTGGCAATTCATACAGAAAAAGAGTGAAAAGAAAGAAGGTAAATGTGGGCTTGATGCTCTAAAAACCAATATAAGCAGACTGAGTGAAATCCCCGTACACACACTGACTGCAAACATCTCAGCAGTGATGACTAATACTACTCCCACCCCTTCACCCCACTTTTCCTCCCACACATTTTCACAAACAACTCTAACATCTACTCTCTCCTACATGAAACTGTCACAGGGTTTCCCTCCACTATGATGAAGGAAAAGGAAAAATGATAACATTCGAAATAATAACTGATGTTTTATGGCTCCCACGGGACTGAAGAAAGCCCGATTTTTCTCAGAGGATGAGAAAGTCACAAAGTGATTCAATTTAATTAGACATGCAGTACCAGTCAGAAATTTGAACACACCTACTGTATGTATTTATTCAAGGCTGTCTTTATTTATTTGTATGATACAGAATAGCACTCAAAACAAAGAAAACATAAGAACATGTGGGTGTTGAGTACACAATGACAAGCCACTTTTTCAGTCCACCTTACCAGGACCAGGTTGGACCCTTTTGCTTTCAAATTTGCCTTAATTTTTGGTGTCATAGATTCAACAAGGTGTTGGAAACATTCCTCATGTTTTTGTGGACTTCCTCAGAAATTCCTCAGAATTCCTCTCCCAGTTTAAAATCTTATTACTTGTGTTTAAAGCCCTATATCGCCTGCCCCCCCCCCCCCCTACCTGTCTGAGATGATGCACCTGCATGCCCCCTCCAGGGCTTTGCGGTCTTCTTCTCAGCTCCTTTTAAAGGTCCTCCCCTTCAGACTTAAGTCCAGGGGCGATAGAGTTTTCTCGGTGGCTGCTCCGAAACTGTGGAACAGTTTCCTCCCCCAAGGTGCCCAGTCTCTCTCAGGTTATAAGTCCGTGCTCAAGACCCACTTGTTTTCACTGGCTTTCAAGACGGAGTAGGTGACACTGTTGTCAATGTTTGATTTTTATTATGATTTTATATAATTTGATTTTAACTTTTTCTATTTTTATTGTGCCTTTTGTTCAGGACTTTGGGCAATCTTGGTTGTTGTAAATGTGCTTTATAAATAAACTTGAACTTGAACTCTATATTGACATGATAGCAACACACAGTTGCTGCACATCAACAATGAGAATCCCCCGTTCCACCACATCCCAAAGCTGCTCTGTTGGGTTGAGATCTGGTGACTGTGGAGGCCATTGGAGTACAGTGAATCGCCATGTTCGAGAAAGCAGTTGGAGATGATGTGAGCTTTGTGACATGATGCATTATCCTGCTGAAAGTAGCATCAGAAGATGCTACACTGTGGTCATAAAGGGATGGACATGGTCAGCAACAATACTCAGGTAGACTGTGGTGGCTAAACCATCCCATGCTAAGGGGTCCAAACTGTGGCAAAACATGATCCATCCCTAGGGATGTATGTACAGGTATATCGAGTACCGGTATTGTTTGGTACCGGTATCCAATCTTAAAGTTGTACTTCCATGGTCATTTCATTAATATTTCTGTGTTCTCCATTATTATTGAATGCATTCTGCATCGTTTCTGTTTAAAAAAAACCTTCTGGTATCTTTGTATCCAGCTGTATTTGTATACTAGAAGAGAGGCTTGTGGTCCAACGGCAGGCTTTTCCGGGTCCTTCTCATGAATTTCCGTCTGATTGGCTGCCTCCCATCAGTGTATGAAGGAAGCTCCGCCCTCCGCTCTTATTTTGTTACAGACAGGAAATAGAGCCGACAAACAAGTTTGTTCCGCCATGCTAACAAACAGTTAGCTAATTAGCTTCTCAACTCCGAAGCTACAGTCGTGCTGTCTCCACTTCTAGTGTGTAGTGGAGGGTTACCTGCCTTCCAATGGACAGATAGAAACCCCACGTGGGACACGCTATTTGCAATCTGACGTAGAACTGCAAGGCTGTTCCCAATTCGCTCTTCTCTTCGTATTGTTTCTCTGATGAGGAAGCACAGCCGACTGGGGGGAACGCAACGCTAGCAAGTCAGCATGTGTAAGTAAACAAGGGGAAACCCTCCGTATTTCAGAAGGAGCAAGTTAAACGGGTTTTCAGTGGAAGGAGGCCTTTAAACAATATTGGGTTACCGTTAAGATTCTGGAGAAACGATGCTGCCAACGAGACTTTTTTAATGTCCACCTATCCGTCGCGTAATCATATCACTGCCACGTTATAATGATTATGGAGTAAAGCATGTTACATACTCTGCGAGAAGCGAGAACTTGGTTTTTGCTCCCTCACTTTTTTCTTGTTCTTGCAGCCTCAAGGCTGCAAGAACAAGAAAAAAGTGAGTTTTTGTCAAGTCAATAAATACTCCACAAGAAGCTCTGCGACTGGGCCACACATGGGAGAGGAGGAGAGAGTGACGGTGCTCATCCAGTTATTATATATGTCCAATAAACTTCTGGAGTTGCCACACACAACTGTCCATCGATTTAAATGCCACGTGTGTTTACATTTTCATACTTTCTCACCACCTTGATCAGCTGTATATTAAAACTATCCATTCAAGCTCGCATCTGCAGAAATGTAGAAGTGACAAATCTGCTTCAAGCGTCTGTGTTAATCTCGCCCGTCTCAAATATCCGACCAATCACACAATACTTCTCGGAGCTCCCAGAGAAGAAAGTTCTGCTCAGCTGAGGGGTCGAGATCAAGCCGCAATCCGTCCTCAATCACGTCTGTGAGAACAAAATGACGTTCTCCCAGCCCGAGAACAAAAAGGAAGCTTTTCAGTGAGTACGTCAACAGCCTTAAGACAGACACACATCCCTTATTGTCACAGCTGTTCTTCACCTACCTTTACTTCCAGGTTTCTTCAACACCAGCTGAAAACATGTTCTCAACCACTGTATCATTTAACATCTTGTAATCTCTTTATTATTTACTCTAAATTACATTACGATATCAATAAGAGTATCGATAAATATCTGTATCCATAAAATCATACCGATATACATCCCTATCCATCACACCATTAGCCCACCAGTGGCCTAAACTGTTGCTACAAGGCAGGATGGATCCATGTTTTCATGTTTCCACCAAATTCCACCCATCTGCTTCAAGACTGGATGTGTTATACGTTCAGAGATGCTGTTCTGCATACATTGCTTTGAACCATTTGTTTTTGGAGATCCTGTTGCCTCTTTATCATCTCTAACCAGTTTGCCTATTCTCCTCTGATGTCTGACATCAAGACATTCTGGTCCAGACAACAGCTGCTCACTGGCTATTTTCTCTTCTTCAGACCATTCTCTGGAAACCCTAGAGATGGATGTGAAAATCAGCACAATCAGCAGTTTCTGAAACAACCATGCCATGTTGAAAGTAGGGATGTAACGATTATCGGTAAAATGGTTAACCGTGATAAAATTCCAAATGAGTAGTAATACCGTTTCAACTTTTAATTATCGTTAAAACCGTGACTGATTTCTGCACTTTGAAAAATTCCTACTGATGCTGTTTCTTGGCTGGAAAAGCAGCAGCAGTCGCAATGTTTAATGTTACAATGTTTAATTTATGAAAACATGGGGTGGAAAGCAACGAAGGCGCCCACATGGACAGAACTCTGGAGATTTTTCCCCCTTAAAGAGGACAAAGTAGACATTTCGACCCAATTTAGTTATTTTCAAAGATGCTGGGGTGTATTTCTATAATACAGCGATAAAAATGTTAACCGTAATCATTTCGGTCACAATAACCGTGATATTAAATTTTCATATCGGTACATCTCTAGTTGAAAGTTACTTAAATTTCTTTTGTACCTCATTCTGTTACAGGATTGGAACTTCAACCAGTCATCTTAACCGTGCACACATGACTAGATGCATTGAGTAGCTTCCATGCGATTGGCTGATTGGCTATTAGTGTGAAAGGTTCTTTTTTTAAATGTGGGGTTTGAAATAGTCTTTTTGAAGCCCAAGACAAGCCACAGATCAAATAAACTATTGCAGCTACATTAGTTTGCTCATTCTTTTGCACTAACGGTGCATTCCAGTTGTCTTCTATTTACGAGTGCATGCATGTGCTTGGAAGGCGTGTTTCAAACCTCTCAGGTTCTGACTCTCCTTGCAGGGGAAGAGCTGAGATGTGGCCCCTGCCAGAGCTGTTTGTGGATCCACTGCTAGATCCAATTAACAAGGCCACCATGGGGCTCAGGAGATATGAGGACATCCTCTGCGTCATACGGTTTGATGACGAGGACCAGGGCTGGAAACACACCACATGGCAACATCTAAGTACATATGGGACGGTTTCCTGGACAACCAGAAAAGTAGGATCAGAGGAACCTTGGAGAGAATGTTGTCCAGTAAATGTGCAGTGGAATCAGACAGACACGGTTTTTCAATTTGTCATCTTTGTGATTTATTTTATTATTTGATTTCCCTTTTAAGCAAAATACCAAACTAGAATAAATTACAATGCAATCCATAGCAATAAACTGTGAAGTTAAAATTATATGTTGAGCAAATTGACTAACTTTTCTTTCCCCTATCGTAGAATGGATACCATATTTCACAAGTCACACTTTTTTGTAGTTTGGCTTCTCCTGGGACTTAGTCCAGTGCAACTAAAATATCCAAATATACAATTTAAAGGAACTACGGGCAGAAATTGTAAAAGAACAAACATGCAGGTCCAGTTTTTTAATGCTAATGGGTGATGAAGCATTAAGAACCAAAAAGAATGATCCGACCCACGTCTCTCTCTGTTGCCTTGAACAGATTGTGTGCTGTATAATGCGCTGCGATTCCGTGGCGAATTTCCCGCACCGTCCTGCGGATTTGACCTCAATTGACGCAGTGAGTTAAATTCCCCATGTTTGAAAACCTGTGAAAAACACATTTAATTTGAGTTTCTACCTTGCTTAGAAGATATGTGCTTTGCTGGCAGGTGGGGGTGGGGTGATATTGGGAATGACCAAAGATCCATTGCAGCTCCTCAACACAAAAAAACAAAGAGGAGCCTGACAATAAAAGAAAATAATAATGGTAAAATGAATGGGTGGGTAGTCATCGCCAAACAATTATTTTTGCAATATGAGTAGTTTCTTCACGTTACATTGCAAATATGTCATCAGATTGCTCATGTACAGTAGAGAAAACTTTAAAAATCACATTTAATTCATGTTTGTACCTTGTTTAGTGTAAAAAATATACTGAAAATCGGCCTGGCGGTGGTGGCCATGTTAGATTTCTCAAATTTTGAGGCATTTTTTTAATATATTTTTGAGCTTCATATAGAGCAAATTTGGATTCATCACCCCTTAAAAAAACTTTCTTTTTTTCAACCTGGACCTTATTTCAAGGAGCTTATACACGCATTTACTCACGTGCAAAATTGACTCCTTTGGATGTTATTTAGTTGAGTCGCCCTCCAGCGTGCATCCATATAATGGGAGAGATGTGGCAGCCTCTACATAAGACATTATCTGCTGCAAAACTCCTTCATTTCACCAATACTTTAAGTAGAATGAACAAACAAACAAGTACTATTGTCCTGCAAGTTCAGAGTTTACTCTCTGTTAGTTATTGGAGGCTTTCTATACACTCTACAGGCCATGCCTCCTCAATGCGCGCTGCTGCAGTTCCGCTGAGAAAAGCTAGAAACCAACAAACCGCTATCCACGAAACTCTGAATCAATTGTGCTAAAGAAATGTAATCATCCTCACCAGTCTGCCAAGGTCCATTTGGTTCCTCTGTGGCTGACATGTGGTCAGCCCAAATATTTGTGTCTGGGGAGACTGAGCGTGCCAGCTACAAATCAACTAATCAATCTCCATTCAGAAAAAAAATCTAAAAGACAAAGAACAATATGTCTACTATATGACGTTCTGTAGGATGATTAGATGGTAAACTTAAATGCAGCAAACCCAACAGGTCTCTATAATTGGTCTTGTAATTGTCTGAATAATAAAAGCAACACTAAGTTACAAAAGGGTGAATGTACAGTGATCTAACTTGTGATGTCAGAGTTTAAAGTCTAAAACTGCTGCATCATTGAGCTCTAATAAGCTGGTGCTGTGACGCATTTTGACGCTGGTGCAGTCACACTGAGTGCTTTCTGCATCATTTACAGCCTCTGATGTTTTTTCCTTGTTTGCTCTTGTTTCACGGCTAAGGCCTTAAAGAGCTGTGCATGAGCCTGAATCACACCCTGCATCACTGGTGGCAGTGTCATCTCCTTACCAAGCAGGGAAATAAACATGCATAATTCAACAAGCTGCTGTAGGATTCGGAGGAAGACACCGACTATTCAGATCCACCAGATCCCTGCAGCACTGTCAGGATGTGTGATCTGGTAGTTAGCAATAGCTCTGGGGAGCCGAAACTCCGCTTTGATTAAAGGTCTCTATGAAAGGTCAAGAGGGAGAGGAAGCTGAAGGAGTGAAGAGAGCAAACTGATGGACTACAAAGAGTCTTTGGTGGATGTAAATGTCCTTCTTCACTGTCAAAGCCAACCTTAAAATAAGTGGGCTCGGTGCTGTGATCGTAATGAGATGGATAGGGGATTATCACGTACGGAGTTCCGGGTTTTGGACACTTCTCTTCCGGGCCATGTTAACGACAGCCATTCCTGCTTGTTATACTGTTTAAATCTGATAAACTCCAAACATAGTTAAGTTTTCATTCCAGACCGAAGTGATACTGGATAAAAGCTGGATAAAGCGATCGTGCGCGGTGAAGGGCCGAACTTTATGATAAAACACACGTTTGTTTGTGCTGGTGGGGCACAACACCGGCACTCACAGCATGCTAGCATTAGCCAGCTAGCGTTTACTGACGTGCTTAACCCTCCTGTTGTCCTCGGGTCAAAATGACCCGTCACTGTGTTAAAAACTTACAAAAAATCCCCTAAACAATATTTTTTCAACTTGAAATTTCATGACTTTTTCTAGATTGACCCAAACATTAGAAAAAGTGAACTGTTGCCTTTAGTCACACTTTCATGTAAGCTGTACAAAAAAAGGTACAAAGATGTCCTTCGGGTCAAAATGACCCGTCAGTCAAATTCAGTTGAAATAAAGTCACAGAGTTAGTTTCACGCCACAGAATGCGAGAATGTTTTAGTTTAGTCTCAGATCAATAGTAGCACCCTGCACACAGATGCTGACATTAGTGATCGTGAGGACAAGAAGCCAACCATCATCCTTGACTATAACTGCAAAAAGGAGTGTGGACAACCTGGATAAGGTGATTGGAACCTACAGCTGCAGAAGGATGACGGCCGCTGGCCCCTGGTCATCTTCCACAACATCATTGATGTTTCCTCCTACAATGCATTTGAAATTTGGAGAGAGTATGTCTAGTAAGCGAACAAGAGGAGGGTGTTCCTGGAGCAGCTCGGAAAGGCGCTTGTAACCCCGCTTATTGAAAGAAGGAAGCATGTCCCCCGCAAGAAGCCTCTGCAGCAGTTGTGAAAGCTATTAGAGTGCCACATCTCTGACGCCTGAGGAGCCAGCTGTCACAGCCGCTGCCCACGCTGGTGCAAGAAGACGAAGAAGTTAGGGGGGCGATATATCGATATGAAAAATATATCGATATATTTTAAATGAGATTGGAATTGGACCATATCGCCCATTCGAGATATGGAGTTAATGTGTGTTTGTTTTGTTTTGTATATAAATGCTGACGTTCTAGGGTTTGTTACATTTAATTTGTGTAATGTTCCTTACTTGCATTGCGAGTATTATTACATACAGTATTATACAGTTTTCTGTTTACATTTGATCATTCTTTGAAAGCTGAGCATTATTTCATCCGGTTGGTTAAATTAAACTACTTGTAATGTCATATTTGGTTGACTGTAACAAAATATTTGATTCCTTGCGATAAAAATATCGAGATATATATCGTATATCGATATTCAGCCTAAATATATCGAGATATGACTTTTGGTCCATATCGCAGCCCTAGAAGAGGTGTCAGTTTGCCAAAAAGAAGGACTGTAAAACACATACTGTGTGCAGGTGTAAGAAATTTTTGCAAGGCTGTGCACTTGTATATTGCCCTAATGTGCTGTTGAATGAAATGTTTGTTGTTTGGTTCACATGTTCAAAAAAAAAAGACTCATTGGGATGAATGAAAAATGCATTAAAACTCCTTTTTGCACATTTCTGTTATAGAAATACTATAAAAATATTACTTCCACCTATACAGGAAACAATAATACAACTGACAATGGTAGTGGTGTCTTCAATAAAATAAGTTTTCTGCCAGATGACGAGGAAAAACACAAGTATTCACACAAAAAAAAAAATTCTGGAATGCGCTGCTAGGTAGCTGCAATTTGTGAAAGCTCTCCCTTAACTTTTGTGTTTTTTTCTAATATAGTTGTCTTTTTTTATCGACATTATTCGTCAGATTAGGTTTTTCTTGGAGGATTTTTTATGCTGGTTTCAACGGTGTGCAATTCGGGAGATTTTTCCTCGTATATTGGCTTTTTTCACTGCTTGTTATGATGTGTATCCATAGCAACGGAAAAATTGTTTACCACCGTGATCAACTGTTAAAACTCTCCCAAATCAAGATTTTCAGCGAAATAACACGTCAAATCCCAGTGGAGTTAAGGAGAAAGACAAGAGGATGCAGGGCAGGGGTAAGGCAGAGAGAAAAACGGTGGAGATTTAAACCGTTTCTTCCAACTGTTGTGATGGGTAACGTGAGATCGCTAGCTAACAAGATGGACGAGCTCGAAGTGCTAACAAGGTCTCAGAAAGAGTACAGAGAATGCAGTATCATGTGTTTCACCGAGACTTGGCTGCATGAACACATCCCGGACTGTAATGCGTCTGTACACGGCTTCAAGACGGTCCGTGCGGACCGAAATATACAGCTCAGCGGGAAGCGGAAGGGAGGCGGAATTGCAGTGCTGGTCAGTCAGCGCTGGTGCCATCCAGGACACGTCACTGTCAAGGAGAAGATCTGCACAAGAGACATTGAACTGTTAGCTGTGAGTTTCCGTCCATATTATTTACCCAGAGAGTTTGCCTGTGTTATTCTGGTAGCGGTTTATATAATACCAGGTACCGCACCAGAGACAGCCTGTGATGTCATCAGCTCCGTCGTGGCTAAACTACAAACACAGCATCCAAACTCATTCATAGCGATCTCTGGAGACTTCAACAACGTCTCCCTCTCTGCTACGTTGCCAACTTTCCAGCAGTTTGTCAGCTGCTCCACCAGAGAAAATAAGATGTTGGACTTATTTTATGCAAATACAAAGAATGCATACAGCTCCTCTGCCCTGCCTCCTCTAGGAAGATCTGATCATAATCTGGTTCTTCTCACCTCCACCTACAAGCCCATCGTTCAGCAGCAACCAGTCATTAGGAGGACAATTAAAACCTGGTCTACTGAGGCTGAAGATGCTCTGAGAGGGTGCTTTGAGGCCACAGACTGGAATGTCCTCTGTGAACCTCATGGAGATGACATCAACACCATGACTGAGTGTGTGACAGATTACATAAACTTCTGTGTGGACAGCATCGTTCCAACAAGAACAGTGAGGTGCTTCCCCAATAACAAACCCTGGATCACCAGTGACCTGAAAAAGCTGCTGAACATCAAAAAGAAAGCTTTCAGGGATGGAGACAGGGAGTTACTGAAGACCACACAAAAACAACTGAAAACACAGACTAAGAAGTTCAAGGAGGACTACAGGAAGAAGTTGGAGAGCCAGCTCCAGCAGAACAACGTGAGGGATGTATGGTCGGGAATGAAGAAAATCACTGGCTTCAAGCTAAAGGGGGACCAGACTGACGGAGGTCTGGACAGAGCTAACGAACTGAACATGTTCTTCAATAGGTTCAGTTCCCCCCTGCCGACAACCCAACATTCCACACACCCTCCATGAGCCCACAGCTTTCCTGTCCCACCTCCACTCTGTCACCCTGCACCTCAGTCATGGACCTGAACACAGCCTCATCTCCCTCCACATCAGGACATCCTGAGACCTCTTTTGCCTCCACCTCCAGCCTGACTGTCTCATGTGACCAGGTCAAGAAACAACTAGAAAAACTGAACCGGAACAAGGCTGCAGGTCCAGATGGTGTCAGTCCCAGAGTTCTCAAGACCTGCTCAGAACAACTATGTCCGGTTCTCCAGCACCTTTTTAACACCAGCCTGAGACAGAACAGAGTTCCTGTGCTGTGGAAAACATCCTGTCTTGTTCCAGTCCCTAAAAAACCACAACCAGCTGAACCAAATGACTACAGACCAGTTGCTTTGACATCTCACATCATGAAAGTCCTGGAGAGACTCTTACTGGCTCACCTCAACAAGCAAGTGAATACCTTTCAGGACCCATTACAGTTCGCATATCGTAATGGGCTTGGGGTTGAAGACGCCATCATCTTCTTGCTTCAGAGAGCTCACTCTCATCTGGACCAGTCAGGCAGCACTTTGAGGGTCATGTTCTTTGATTTTTCAAGTGCATTTAATACTATTCAGCCTGCTTTGCTATGTGAGAAGCTCCATAACTTCCAGGTGGATCCCTCCACAACCACCTGGATTTACGACTACCTCACAAACAGACCACAGTTTGTGAGACTGAAAGGTTGTGTGTCTGAGATGGTGGTCAGCAGCACTGGAGCACCACAAGGGACTGTACTCTCACCATTCCTCTTTACACTGTACACCTCAGACTTCCAGTACAACTCTGAGTCCTGTCATCTGCAGAAATATTCTGATGACTCTGCTGTTGTGGGGTGTATTAGTGATGGACAAGAAGCTGAATACAGGGAACTTGTCAATCAGTTTGTGAAATGGTGCAGTAACAATCAGCTCATCTTAAATACCAGCAAGACTAAAGAGATGATTGTTGACTTCAGGAGGAGCAAGAATAAGCAGCATAGTCCTGTCTACATCCTGGAAGAGGAGGTGGAGGTGGTAGAGAACTACAAATACCTTGGAGTTCAGCTGGACAACAGACTTGATTGGAAATGCAACTGTGACTACATCTACAAGAAAGGTCTGAGCAGACTCTTCTTCTTAAGGAAGCTAAAATCATTTAATGTCTGCAAAAAGATGTTGCATATCTTCTATAAGTCTGTGGTAGAAAGTGCAATTAGCTTTGCAGCCATCTGTTGGGGCAGCAGCATCAGAACCAGAGACTTGAAGAAACTAAACAAGCTGATCAAGAAAGCTGGTTCTGTGCTGGGGATAACTCTGGAGCCGCTGGAGTTGATCGTTCAAAAAAGAATGCTGCACAAGCTGATGAAGATAATGGAGGACACTTCCCATCCTCTCCACAACACGGTGAAGAATCAACAGAGTGTGTTCAGTGGGAGGCTGCGTCAAGTTCGCTGTAGGACGGAGAGATACAGGAATTCATTCCTGCCAGCAACCATCACCCTAAAGAACAAGACTAACTGACTTTTTGTTTATTTATAAAAAAAAAAAAAAAAAAAAAAAAAAAAAAAAGTGAGCTTTTACAATACTGAATTTCCCTTCGGGGATGAATAAAGTATTTTTCATTTCATTTCATTTCATTTCAATTTGTGGTGAATGTTAAGTTGTTTCTTCAAGCAATATAATATTTTGTGTTTAAAATTAAATTAAACTGCTTATATTGGGGGTTTAATGACGACGGGTCATTTTGACCCGGAGGACATAGGGTGTATACAGAAAATGAGGACAACAGGAGGGTTAACATTGTGTGTCTTAAAACAGACAAACATCTGAAAATCGGGTCTGTCCCCCCGTTTCCAGTGGAACAACTGGGGACTGCCAAGAAAGGAGACGCTTTCAGATGATTGTGTGTTTTCAGCCGCACAAAGTTAGGCACGTCATCAAGCTGGCTAATGCTTACAGGCTAACACGACTGCGCAGTCTGCCGGCCACAAACAAACGTGTGTCGTTTTATTATAAAGTTCAGTCCTTCACCGCGGCAAATCGGTCGTTTTGATCCACTTCTTCCTTAGCATCACTCAGTCTGGAATGAAAACTTGGCATTGGCGTTTATCCGATTTACAAATAACAGAGTAGTAGCTGGCAGACTCCTGTTAGCAGGTTAGCATTAGCCAGCTTGATGACGTGCCTAACTTTGTGCGGCTGAAAACTCACAAGCATCTGAAAGCGTCTCCTTTCTTGGCAGTCCCCAGTTGTTTCACTGGAAACGGGGGGGGGGGTACAGACCCGATTTTCAGATGTATGTGTGTTTTAAGACGCACAAAGTTAAGCACGTCGGTAAACGCTAGCTGGCTAATGCTAGCATGCCGGTGTTGTGCCCCACCGGCTGCAAACAAACATGCCATGTTGTTTTATTATAAAGTTCGGCCCTTCACGCTGGAGAATCGCTTTGATCCACTTCCTCCTTAGTATCACTTCAGTCTGGAATCCGTGAAAATTTCAGTAGGGTTGGCGTTTATTCACGTTATTTACGAAGTAAAGCAGGGAAATTGAACTGAACCGGAAGTGGGCTGTCTAACTGTTTAAAACCGGAAGTTCGGAACACGGAAGCGGGATAATCCCCTATTGGCTGTGCGCTTAAAAAGACATTCTTAAAAAAAAAAAAAAAACCTTAAATGTTTACTTTCTGTTTGGCACAGCCAACCAGGGTGATGATGTAGAGAACTATGGACTAACATACCGTCACTGTTGATGTTTAATTCGCTTTTAATGTTTTTCACTGACCTTTTATGTATGTAGCATGATAAGGATGATAATTTCCTAAAGCACTTACCTTTAAAGCTAGGGTTGGCAATGTTGGAAAAACAGTTTGAGCATGTGACACTTTAAAAAAAACACACCACCCAAAACCACGCCTTCAGAGCGCAGGGATGTGTGCCCTCATGTTTTACAAGCAGGTTAATAATAACAGCCGAGTGGATAGCTCATTAGCTTGCTAGTTAACAGCTGACAAACCACATTTCTAAAAGCTTTAATCCAGTCGTCTCCAACTCCTTCTGCAGTGTAAAAAGTCCACACTGCAAACGTCAGTGCCTCCAAGACTTGATCTTCATCTGTTGTTTTATTTTGGTGTACTGCTCCCAGTATACCAAAGAGATACTCAATAAAAGCCATTTTGATTTATGAATGTAAAAACTTATTTATTTTTATTTTTCATGATTTTTGTAGGCTCCATTTACAACAAGTAGGTTTCTGGGGGAACCTGTGTGGACTTTGCATGTTCTCCAACTATGTGTGGGTTCTCTAGCTTCCTCCCACCATCCAAAGATATGATGTTTAATTGATTGAGTCTCTCAATTCTCTCTATGAGTGAGTCTGATTAAATGTTTGTCTCTCTGTGTTGGTTCTGTGATGGACCAGCTCCCTCGCAGCTCTTTTCTTGAATAACCCGTTGTTTGTTTTCTATTTAATTCATCCTTTGTCCTCAACAGTCTCTCCCACCACAGCTTTCACCATCTCCTCTATTGACTGGGTGAACCGTTTCAGAGGCCTGACCCTTTGATTACCAGAGTGAAGACTTTTTTCCTTCTGGGATATTTTGGTAAAGGGCAAATGATTCATGTGCAGGCAGGATGTCAAATACACAGGGACAACTGTAATGTGCTTTCAGAGAAGGAGATTTTTTGTTAAAAGTGGTGGATATGTGGTTTATGAAGTAGAAAAGAACATAAAAGTTGGCATTTTCTGTCTTAAATTTCTGGTATTTTTTATGTACAGCTGTGTGATTTCTTACTTTTTTGCATGTTAGTCACGCTCAATGTTTCGGATCATCAAACAAATTTAAATGTGAGACAAAGACAACACAAGTAAACACAAAATGCAGTTTTTAAATGGATCCATACCCACATGGTCCTGTGTGAAAAACGATTGCCCCCTAAACCTAATAACTGGTTGAGCCACCCTTAGCAACAACTGCAATCAGGCGATTGTGATAACTGGCAGTGATTCTTCTACAGCGCTGTGGAGGAATTTTGTTCCACTCATCTTTGCAGAATTGTTGTTATTCAGCCACATTGGAGGGTTTTCCAGCATGAACCACCTTTTTAAGGTTATGCCCCAGCATCTTAATGGGATTCAGGTCGGGACTTTGACTAGGCCCTCCAAAGTCTTCATTTTGTTTTTCTTAAGCCATTCAGAGGTGGACTTGCTTGTTTGTTTTGGATCATTGTCCTGCTGCAGAACCCAAGTGCGCTTCAGCTTGAGGTCACCAACAGATGGCCGGACATTCTCCTTCAGGAGTTTTTGGTAGACAGCAGGTCAGGAAGCAGCAAAACAGCCCCAGACCATCACACTACCACCACCCTATGTTACTGTTGGTATGATCCTTTTCTGAAATGCCGTGTTACTTTTACACCAGATGTAATGGGACCTACACCTTCCAAAAAGTTCAACTTTTGTCTTGTCAGTCTACAGAGCATTTTCCCAAAACTCTTGGGGATCATCAAGATGCTTTCTGGCTAAACTGAGATGAGCCTTTATGTTCTTTTTGCTCAGAAGTGGTTTTGACCTCTGAACTCTGCCATGCAGGCCGTTTTTGCCCAGTCTCTTTCTGATGGTGGAGTCATGAACACTGACCTTAAAGTTGAATTGCAACGGTCAACCAACCTAACTTTATTTACTAGACTAAGTCCTGGTCTTATCAATAATTATATACCAAACGTGAAAAATAGAAGCATATAAAAGAAAAATATTGCGAAGTTTGACGTTTTTAGGACAAGAGCGCCGCCATCCTGCAGTACTCTAACCTCTGACGTCACCGGGTTGGTTTCTCCTCTGACTCCGCATTAAATCAATAGAAACAACCAGCTTCGCTGCACTATGATTAACAAGCTGGAACATGTTTTAGAAGATTATTAATATGATGCAAAGTGAAGCTGGGAGGCCAGTCCAGCGTCCAGATCCTGTACCGATGCTTTCCAGCCATTACACCGTGTGACTGAGAGGAGGAGACGCCGGTGCTGGTGTCAGGAGGGGCGGGTTGGCAGCACCTGTAGGAGTGGCTGCGGTTCAGCGATGCTGCAGGCTGTCTGCTGTCAGGAGGTTCACATGGACCAGATCACGCGTGAAGGACTTTGTATAACAATTTGGATTACAGGTATGGATTATTGTACCGGGAGGTGGACGTTTTGGAGGCAGTGCTGTCCCTGAAGGAGAGCCGGGCGGAGACACAGGAGCGTCCGGTTACCAGCAGGTAGGCTAACTAAGATAACAGTAGTAACCAGCAGGTACGCTAACTAAGCTAACGGTAGTAACCGGTGGTTTAATGTAAAATAAAATAACTGCTATAGCGAGACAGGGATACGATGGGAAAGATGCAAAGCATCCAGGCTGCAGGGTGAAGAGGGAGCGGGCGGTGTTTGGTTTAACCGGACCCGCCGTGGGAAACTGGGATTCCCGATCAGAAAGTTTTTATGACGGTCATTTCACATCAACCTGCTCCAGAGCTCTTCTGTTCATCATCAGGCTGTGGGGAGGATTTATGATCATTTTCCTCATTTTCTCTAGAAAATTCTCACCTCATGATCTGGAGTCAGGGAGGTTCCAGCAGCAGGACCGGTTTCTGGTTCAGCTGTAGGTTGTTAACTGTTCTGTCTTCAGCCTAAACTTTGGAAAACTTGCTTTTAGACCAGGAGGAATACAGTAGTGGTTCCCCTTTTGTCTTTTCTTCTCCTTTGGCTCACCAGTCTCCGTCATTCAGCTGTTATCTTTATAATTGTGGACCGGACCAGAGGACTCTCATTCAGGACCGCAGGACTAACCAACCCGGTGACATCAGAGCTTAGAGTGCTGCAAGATGGCGGCGCCCTTGTCCTAAAAACGTCAAATTCGAAACGTTTTTCTATTATATGCTCATATTTTTCACATTTGTTATATAATTATTGATAAGACCAGAACTCAGTCTAGTAAATAAAGTTAGGTTGGTTGACCGTTGCAATTCCACTTTAATTGAGGCAGGTGAGGCCTGCAGTTCTTTGGATGTTGTTCTGGGGTCTTTTGTGACCTCTTGGATGAGTCGTCGCTGTGCTCTTAGGGTAATTTTGGTCAGCCGGCCACTCCTGGGAAGGTTCACCACTGTTTCATGTTTTCACCATTTGTGGATAATGGATATCTCACTGTGGTTCGCTGGAGTCCCAAAGCTTTGGAAATGCCTTTGAAACCTTTTCCAGACTGATAGATCTCAATTACTTTGTTTCTCATTTTTTTCTGAATTTCTTTGGATCGCAGCATGATGTCTAGCTTTTCAGGATCTTTTGGTCTACTTAAATTTGTCAGGCAGGTCCTATTTAAGTGATTTCTTGATTGGGAACAAGTGTGGCAGTAATCCGGTCTGGGTGTGGCAAGAGAAATCGAACTCAGCTTTCCAAAGATGTGATAAACCACAGTTAATTTATGTTTTAACAGGGGGAACAATCACTTTTTCACACAGGACCATGGAGGCCCTGTGTGAAAAATGCAAATCTTCATTTAACTGCATTTTCTGTTTACTTGTGTTATCTTTGTCTCACATTCAAATTTGTTTGATGATCTGAAACATTTAAGTGTGACAAATATGCAAAAAGTAAGAAATCAGGAAGGGGGCAAACACTTTTTCACTGTACATACTCCAAATTCTTAAGAAGGGTTAGAAAAACAACCAATCCAGTCTAGTTGGTTAAACCAATATTGGTTAGATTAACCAATATTTTAGTCAAAGAAGCCAAATCCTATTGGTCACTTTGACCAAGAATGGTTAATCTAACTGATCGTTTGATTTTTTTTTTTTTTTTTACACGTAACTACAAGACTTGTAAAATTCAATCAATTTTTTGGTTGTTTTAACCAATATGTGTTGAGGGTTCACTTACTGTCCACTTCAAGTACACCTGCATTCAGACAGTGTGTTAACATGAACTGCTAATCAGCCAATGGCAACAAGTCAATGCATTTAGTCATATAGACATGGTCACAATGACTTTCTGAAGTTCAAGCTGAGCATCAGAATGAAGAAAACAGGGGATTTAAATTAATCTAAAGGTGGCCTGTTTGTTGGTCTGATTATTTCAGAAAGTGTAAGCTTTGTTTAAATGCTTTTCACAGACGGGTCACAGAGTGCTTCACATGATAACAACACATAGAAAATACAAGTAAAACAGACTACAAGTAAAATTGGCATTTTACAGGTAGATAAAACAAGTAGCAATCTGTTCTAAAAAGTCTGTGTAAACAGTTGAGTTTTTAAGTGCTTTTTAAAAGTGTCCTCAGAGTCCAGAAAATGCAAGGACAGAGGGAGTTTTTTCCAGGGACGGGGCACCACATCTTTAAAAGACCTGTCTCCTCAGGTTCTGTAACAGGTCAGAGGGAACCATCAACAGGTTCTGACCTGAAGCCCTAAAAAAAAACCTGCTGATCTACTGCACTGGCATTTTCACACTCAACAATCTCAAGGGTTTCCAGAGAATGGTCTGAGGAAGAGAAAATATCCAGTGAGCAGCAGTTCACTTTACATATCTTTCTTCACAGCAGGGATGGGAAACTCTGGTCCTCAAGGGCTGGCATCCAACAGATATTAGGATTTCCCTGTGGTACCACACCTTGTGACCTGTGAAGAGCTTCACATCAAGCTCTGCACAATTACCCATTGATTGGAGTCAGGTGTGTTGCAGCCAGGAAACCCCTAACACCTGCAAGATGCCAGCACTCGAGAACCGGAGTTGCCCACCCCTGCTTCACAGTATCAGTGCGGTATGTTTTCTCCGGTATAAACGTAACACCGAATTGTGGAGTCAGCAAGTTTTTTTCATGTCATGTATTTGTCCTGCCAAGCCACTGAACCAAGTGAGTCCAATCAGCCCAATTTAATTCACTGTACTGACTGGACTCACCTGGTTCAGTAGATGGGCAGAACAAATACAGTTTATGGGAAAGACTTGTTGACTCCACAATTCCCACTTCTGTGTAATACTATGCACCCTGTTGTAAGTATTACTATTCATAGAACCACCAACAATACAATATCACCCTTGCTTAGCTATGTTGTACTATCATTCATGTATTGTACACATGCAGATTTCCCCAAGGGGGAACCATGAACAGATTAAATCAACACACATTGAAGTATTCAGACAGGGATGGAGTCATGGGATTAAATGGACATTTAACTCATTCTGCAGAACAGAACAGAGGGTGCCACAAAGCATTATGGGAAATATGTAAATAAGTCCATGTACCAGGAACCAACCAATTTGTAACATAAAATATGCACTAACCTTTTTTTTTAATTTGTTTCTCAGAATAAGTTCTGTTTCCCTTTTTTTAGAACTGAAAGTCTGTAAAGAAAATACCCTTTTGCCATTGCTCAGTTCTTTACAGGTGATTAAATTACTGTATTTTGGTTTACATATAGGACAATTACAGCAGTGACTGACATTTCCCACAGTCCAATCCAGTATATATTAGTGTACTGTATACATATTTCACAGTATTTTACTGTTGATAATACAGTAAAACACTGATTACAGAAATCTGTTAGAATGAAGGTTTGGAGAACAGTATCTTTGAACACAACACCCTTCAAGCAGATGGGCTACAGCAACAGAAGACAACACCAGGTGTCCCTCTTGTCAGCTAAGAACAAAAAACTGAGGCTATAATTCACAGACTCACCAAAACTGGACAATGGAAGATTTGAAAACATTGCCTGGTTTCCTCAGTCTTCTTTTCAGCTCCACATTCAGTTGGTAGTCTCAGAATTTGGTGGAAACGTCGTGAAAACATGGATCCTGTCATGGTCTTATTGATCCTTGCTGGCTGTCCCCCCCTTAGCTGTCTTTGACTCTATCCAGTCAATCTCTACTGCCATTCAAACTCCCTAGATCTCAAACTTGGACCTTCAGACGTCTCTGAAATAAACACTTTAACCCTGAGAAGCTGTGCATCTGCCTTGAAACACAACAGATTCATCCTGCCTTGGATCATCAGTTCAGGTTGGGGGTGTAATGGTGTGGGAAATGTATTTGCCATATTTTGAACTCCTTGGTGCCAACATGGCATGATTTAAAGGAATCATCACCCGGAAATCCCACTTTTTCACGTTAAAACGTGTACTGGAACAGGACCTCAGTTATAACGTGCCAGAAGCACGCGCTCTCCACACTACGCAAATTGAATTTCTTTCTCCGAATGACATGACCTAGAGAGGCTGTGAGTGAGCTGCTAAGCTAGCCTCTTTAGCACCACCTGAAGGCAGCTGATTACCTGCCACAGAGTAGACCGTGGCAGGTAACTCCGACGATGAGGAGGAGGGGCAAGATAGCCGTGCTGAGTTGCCTCGGCAGAAATTCAGAAGTTTTCAGTGCTTTAACGGGAAGGACAGCACTACCAGGCACCAGTGGATTATACTTATCAGTGAGGATGTGCAGTCGGTAAGTATTGCTGCTTGTGTAACTTATCTTTTGTGTAAGACCAGTAAAAGGTGGTTGACGAGCGGACAAGCTGCTAATGTAGCTACAGAAGCTAACACTGTTTGGTTAACTTCACGTCACACGTCCGCTCCTTATATTCATCAGAGTCCAGCCCTTTTACTCCGCGGATCTTCTCCATCAACCGTGCCGTTATGTTTTTATCACGTTTTTCTCTGTTGGGACATCACTTCCTTCACCTGCTCTGTCCTGATAAAACTTTGTTTTGGCTTTGACGTTTGCCTCGTGAACGTGCTTACAGACAGGTCTAACTCTCGTGCGTATTCTTGCGACAAACAAAAGTTGGGGATAAAAAGAGGTTAAAATGAGCTCATTAAATTTTCGTCCCACCCAACTATATTTAAAAATTCATTTGAAGATAATTTAAGAGGGATTGTGTATGTAAAACACTTTGTTATGACACCTTTAACCACCACAGCCTACCTGAGTATTGTAGCTGACAATGTCCATCCTTTTATGACCACAGTGTAGCATCCTCTGATGGCTACTTTCATCAGGATAACCATGTCACAAAGCTCACATCAATAATGGATTAGATTTATATCGCGCTTTTTCTTGCAGGGCACTCAAAGCGCTCACAGTAGATCCATTATTCTTTCACTCCTCATTCATACTTGGTGATGCTATGTATGCAGCTACAGCTGTCCTGGGGCAGACTGTTGGAAGCGTGGCAGCCATTTCGTGGCTAAAAAATGGCTGCCACAAAATCTTCTGACCACCACCACCAGAACATTCACACACCAGCGAGGCCCTCACTGGAGGCAAGGAGGGTTAAGTGTCTTGCCCAAGGACACGACATAGGGCTGGGGGAACAGGATTCGAACCGCCAAACCTTCAATCATTGACCAACCTGTTCTACTACCTGAGCCACTGCTGTTCCACCATGAGTTCACAGATCTCAATCCAACAGAGCAGCTTTGGGATGTTGTCGAATGGGAGATTCTCATCATGGATGTGCAGCAACTGTGTGATGCTTTCATGTCAATATGGAGCAAAATCTCTGAGGAATGCTTCCAACACTTTGTTAAATCTATGACACCGAGAATTAAGGCAGTTATGCAGGGATAAAGGATCCAACCTGGTACGGGCAAGATGGACCTGAATAAAGTGGCCAGTCAGTATTTATATTGTGGGTAATGCTGACACTAGCACTGAGACTGTGTTTTATATGCAGGTACGCATGCTAACTTTCAGTATCAGGCTTGTTATAAACATACTGTGATGTCCATTTGTGCTCAACAGTGGATAAAAATGGATACTTTTTCATTAAATGACGGCTGTGACATCAATGGAAAAGTAATAAACTGTATGTTATCAGTGTCCCCCCCCCCCCTCAAATTTGCCATCTCTTATCTCAGTTTCTCCTCCTGCTGTGTGACGAGATGTCTGAACAGTGGCAAGTTGTTATCTGATCAGATACCCTCCTCTTCTTCGCCTGTCCACATCTTATAGTGTCCCATCTGTCCATTCCACTCTTTACCTTCTCTGCTCCTCCTGCTCTCATTTCTCCAGTACTACACAGAAAAAAGGATGCTCCGCTCTGCTGCTACAGCAACAGGAGACAACTTTACCCAACACTCCCAGCCTCAACTGTACCTCCTTATTATCATCATAGAAAAAGGTTAAGGGGTCTGTCTCAATCCGCGCACTTGCACTACGTGGTACACTACTTTTGAGTGCAAGTGCACTTTCAACTAAAATTCAGTGCTGAAAATACCCGGATGCTGCCCTAAAACCAGTCAAAATGCAGTGTAGAACAAAGCACACTACTCGCACTAAATGGACGCCATCTTGCTGATGTAGCGGAAGAGGCGGGACTTTCGAACTGCTTTCAGAGCTGAATAATGTCGGTGAACGAAGAGGTGGCGACTTCTGCCACAGCGAAGGCTGTATTGTACTGATGTAAGTAACACTGATTAAATCATTCAGATATAATAACTTATATAGCATGCTACCAGGATGTTCACTCCCTGGTGACAGTTATGATCTGGTCATTTGTTTGAGGCCGCGGTTATACCGGCTCTGTAGAGTTAGCTCACATCAGCAGGCAATGCTAGCCCGTCACTTACGGTAAGTGCAGTTCTCTGTTTGGTCAGTATTTAGCAACAACAGTGTGCGCTACAGATGAAGTACACAGCGTGCACTACGCACTGAATTCCAGTGCACTCGGGCAAGTGCGCGGTTTGAGAGACGGCTTGTGTCAAACACTGCATGAGCCACCGACTGAATTTAAAGCTTGTATACCCTGTAAAAATGAAGTAGAACATAAATATGTTTTAGTACAAACAGTCTCTGAAATGGCATTTTAGAACAGTTTTACCAGCTCATTTGGTATAGCTACCAAAACTCCAAATCTTACCAAGTATATTTTTTCTAATTTCTAGTCAAAATATTTCATCAAACTCAATATAAGACATAATTACACAAAGAGAAACATTTCAGTGAGATTAGGAACTTGTTTTAAGACAATGCATCTTAAAAATGTCTTATTTCAAGAAATTCTCATCAAAGACTCATCAAGAAAATTTCACTTGTGCTATTAGCAGATTTTTTTATTTATTTATTGCTTTTTAAGCAAAAATTAATCTTTGATCAATCAATCTTTGATTAATCTTGACCATTCTTTAAATAAGTTAATTTTGCTTTTTTTTTTTTTTTTTTTTTTACTTTTAATAAGCAAAAAAAGAAAAAATTCTGCCAATAGAACAAGTGAAATTTTCTTGAAAAGATTTCTTGAAATAAGGCATATTTAAGAGGGATTGCGTTAAAACAAGTTCCTATATATCAATGAAATGTTTCTCTTTATGTGATTATGTGTTATATTGAGTGTGATGAGATATTATATATATTATATTATATTATATTATATTAGAAAAATATACTATATGATTTTGAGTTTTTTTCAGTGTAAACTTCTGGTTAAGTCATATAACGATACAGTTTTATCCATCTGGCCCGTGTTCTACATACTTGTTTTGTTATATTTGTTAGACCAGATGCTTTACATTTTGTTTTAAGAATCAAATCAACTTTAAACTGCAAAGATTGTAAAAGCAAGCCATCTGTAGAAAGACTGTTAATTGCATAACGCCTGGAGGAGGAGCTGCATGTTCTACACTGTGATTGTTTAATGTATAATGTCACAGCGCAGCTCTGGGGAAAGAGACAACAGACCCACACATGACTAGATTCAACTCAAGGCTTATTTAATTAAATAATTAATATATTGACAATGGTTCATGGCTGGTAGGAAGAAACTGTACAAGAAAAGGATTCACTAAAGACTCGACAGTAGCAGCCGGTGTCATTCAACCCACTCACAGACAAATCATCTCTGAGGGAAGCTATCGTACATAAGACCAATCAGCAAAGATGAAAAGGCTAAAGATGAGGTCAGTCATCATCTTTAGCCCATGCATTGCCTCAATTTGTCTTGGAAGAGCCCAGCAGCATACTGTAATGTGTTCACAGACAACTGTGTCATTTTCCCACAAGTACCGCCATCCCAACTGCTCCCTGGTGAGACGAGTACCTTTCTGGAGAGTGTTGTGGCCTCGGTTGTCAGTAATGTCTCTGAAGGAGCTCTCCTGCAGAGTGCTGCAGTGGTGTTTTGCTGCCAGCTGAGGAGCCCGACAATGTGTGTGGGCCAGAGATGAGCCTGTGTAAAATGCTTACAAGTGAAAGAAAGAAAAAACATACAGAAGGGTTGAGAGAAATTGGCTCTTAGGAGGTAGAAGGGGGAGGAAATAGAACTGGGTAAAATGTGGCAGTGAAAAAAGAGAGATTGAAAAGTACTCAGATTAATTCAGATGGAAATTCAGTTGTTGCGATGTATTAATTACCAAATAAAAAGTCATTTAAAAAGAAGATTTTAGCAGATTTGTCAGCTGCACATCCATGATGAGAATCTCCCGTTCCACCACATCCCAACCCAGTACTGTTGGTGACTGTGGAGGCCAGTGGAGTACAGTGAACTCATCATGTTCAAGAAAGCAGTTGGAGATGACGTACAGTAGGGTGACATGGTGCATTATCCTTCTGGAGTAGCCATCAGAAGATGATACACTGTGCGTTGGGTTATTTCAAACCAGGAGTTGGGTTATATTGACTACAATGTTGTGTTATTTCAACCCAGAAGTTGGGTTATATTGACTACAATACTGTGGTCATAAAGGGATGAATATGGTCAGCAACAATGTGAAAGGCTGTATTGGTTAAATGATGCTCAGTTGGTAATCCCCCTTCCTTTTTCCACAAGTAACTTGTCGTCTCAACTCAATTCCATTACAACTGAGACCCTTCTCAATGTTAGGGCAGTCCTCATAGCAAAATGGTTTAAAAGTCTTGTGATATCAGTTATATGCAACAACATCAGATATACAGGTACTACCTAAAAAATTAGAATATCCTGAAAAAGTTCATTTATTTCTGTAATTCAACTTAAAAGGTGCAATTTAAATATTGTTTAGACAAATAATATGTGAATCAATAAATCTCAAGCTTTTATATGTGTGGATGTTGCTGATTAGGACTTGAAGCTTAAAGAGACTTGAGGCAAGATTAAGAAACAAAACTCGTGACTGCCGCGACTGGAGCTTCAGGCAACTGCAGCCAAGAGCCAAGCCGTCACGGGAGCATGCACAAACTGAAGCTATAATGTTGTTTACTCACCTTTTTCTCCGTAGTTACACTTTTTAGTGTCTTTCAGTTGATCTGGATCATTTGCTGACGGCAGAATAATCCATAACTATCGCTTACAGTGTTTGAATTTACCGCGACTGGCTTCTTCCTGTATCAAAACGGCGGATGTAGCGTCATTTGACGTCACGTCCGCATGGCAGAGCTGGAAAGCTATAATGTTGTTTACTAAGCTTTTTCTTCGTAGTTACACTTTTTAGTGTCTTTCAGTTGATCTAGATCGTTTTCTGACGGCAGTAGAATCCATAACTATCGCTTACAGTGTTTTTATTTAATGTGACCGTCTTTTTCCTGCATCAAAACTGTGGATGTAGCGTCATTTGACGTCACGTCCGCAGGGCAGCGCGGGAAATTCGGACACCGAATTGCAGCGCATTTTGCAGCACACAGTCTGTTCAAGGCAACGGAGAGAAACGTGGGTGGAAACGTTATTTTTGGTATTTAGCGCTTCATCACCCATTGGTATGAAAAAAAGGGACATTCATGTGTTTTTTTTTTTAATTCCTGCCTCAAGTCCCTTTAAGAAAACCTCAAATTCAAAAACTCAAAAAATTAGAATATTGCATGAAATTAATTATAAAAGGATTTTAAAAGCAAAAATATCAGGCCTCCTAAAATAAAATCTTGCATCTGTACTTAACACTTGGTTTGGGCCCTTTTGCATGAATGACTGCCTTAACCCAGCGTGGCATGGATGCTACCAGCTTGTGGCATAACTCAGCTGTTATGGAAGATAAACATGCTTCCATCACAGCCTTGAGCTTTGGTCTCTTTCCATTCTGGTTTTTCTCGACAATACCTCACAGATTTTCAATGGGGTTCAGGTCAGGTGAGTTTGCGGGCCAATCAAGCATTGTAACCCTGTAGTTTTTGAACCAAGATTTTGTAGTTTTGGCAGTGTGGGCAGGTGCCAAGTCCTGCTGGAAGATGAAGTCTGCATCCCCATACAGCTGGTCCACTGAAGCAAGCATGAAGTGCTCCAAAGTGTCCTGGTAGACGGCTGCATTTATGCTGGACTTAATGAAGCATAGAGGACCAACACCAGCAGCTGCCATGGACCCCAGGTCATCACAGACTGGGAAACTTAACACTGACCATCTTCCCCAGGCTGCGATCAGCCCTCTGGCTTGTACACCATTTTCTTCCACACTTCTTCCTTCCACTTAACTGTCTATTAATGTGCTTTGAGACAGAACTCTGAGAACATCCAGCTTCTTTTGCGATCACTTTTTGTGTCTTTCCCACCTTGTGCAGGGAGTCGATGATGGTTTTCCGCACAACTGTCAGATCATCAGTCTTCCCGATGGTTGCGAATTCTTCTTAACCAAGACAGGGACTTTTTAAAAGGCTTGTGGCACTTATGGAGGTGTTTTGGATTACTTACCTGATTAGAATGTGACAGTCTGAGCCTACAATACTGGAGCTTTAAACAGTATTCTAATTTTTTGAGTTTTTGAATTTGAGGTTTTCTTAAACTGCAAGTCCTAATCAGCAACATCCAAACAAATAAAAGCTTGACACAATATTGATTTGCATATTATTTATATGTAAATTGCAACTTTTAAGTTGAATTACAGAAATAAATTAACTTTTTCCGGATATTCTAATTTTTTGGGTAGTACCTGTACATCAATATGATTGTATCCCTGCTGCTTGATCCAATGCTCTCTGCCGGATGTAGTATAAAAGAAAAGAGCCAGAGAAAGCAGGCGGCGAGATAAAACACTGGAACAGTGAAGGAGAGTACGGGGAGCCTTGGAGCTATATCTCGCTGAAGATGAGAGGATATGAAAAAGACTATGCATGAAGGTAAGCTAATTCAAGATTCTTTGTCGGTCTGTACATTTAACATGAGAGGAATTTATAGTATCATTCAAAGATCGATGGTGAGGCAAGGCAAACACAATAATGCAACTAATATGTCAAAGTAGGAGAACAATAGAAGTAAAACACTAAAAAATGATCAAACAAAAAAGAAATTGTGAGTGAGGTATGTAAACAGATTATTGCACAGTTCAGGTGGTGAGCACGATTATAATTGAGGTTATATTGCAGCATGTTGTATGAGGTGGGATTATTATGTACAGACTGACCTGGTGACTGAGCTGAATAGTCCCCCCTTGGCCCTAACCCTTCGTTTTGTGCGTTTATGTGAAGGGATAGTGGTGTCCAGATTCTGGTTCAGACTGAGAGGGAGGGGAGCTGGTAGGGCTATCTGGCCCTTGAAACGGAGATTTTCCAGAGGCACACTAGGAAACGAGTGGTATGATATTACCCACAATTTTCAAGCAAAATACAGAAAAAATGGTAGGGAAATTGGCAGCCAAAGAAACTTACAAATGGGGGTATTATTTTTTTCTGTACCACTTATGCAATTTAGGGTCGTGGGGGTTGCTATTATCTGACAAGAGGCGGGGTACACCCTGGACAGGTCACCAATCTGTTGCAGGGCCAACAGAGACAGACAGACAACCATTCACACTCACATTCACTCCTAGGGCCAATTAAGAGTGACCAATTAACCTAACATGCATGTCTTTGGACGGTGGGAGGAAGCCGGAGTACCCGGAGAGAACCCACACATACATGCTGAGGTCATGCAAACTCCACACAGGAAGGCCGCTGTTGGAATTGTTCAAACCCCTCCCCAGCCAGGACTCGATCTAGCAAACTTCTGACTGTGAGGCTGTCTGGTGTATTACAGACAATTTTATTACAAATGTGAAAAAAATTGCTCGTTTCATAATGTTACGTGCATCTGCTCATGTCTGTAACATAATATAACGTTAAGTTTGAGTCAAAGACGTCTTCTTTTCCTTTCATTTTTAGGATTTTCAGCCCAAAGCCCAAAAAATAATCCAATCACCCAGGAAAGGGAGATTATTGCTGCTGCAGACGGCATTGCGAACTCCTCTGGAAACAGCCGTGATGTCAGTTTACTGCACCACAGATGACTATTGGTGATGCATGAGGATTTCAAATGAGGATTTTTGTCCCATTTCTTAGGGGAATAATTCAATCCCTAGCACTTGAAACTCTGTTGCTACTCCTGCTCAGCCCGATGCTTCTGGCTCTGATGAGATGCAACCTCCTGCCTGATGGGAGGAAGACAACCAGGCTGTGTGCAGGGTGGGAGGGGTCCTTCATGATGCAGGAGGTTCTTCTCCTGCTGCTGTAAATGTCACTCACTGTGGGCAAGCTGCTGCTGGTGAGCTTGTGTGCAGACTTCACCACCCTGTCTGAGCAGCTGCCGTGCAATACAGTGATGCAGGCGGTTTCCATAGCACCCCAGTAGACAGCTGTCAGGACTGACCTGTTCTGCCTGCTATCTTCAGCCTCTTGAGGAGGAAGAGATGTTGGTGGGCCTTCTTTACCAGATGGAAAGTGTTCATGCTCCAGGTGAGGCGGTCAGTGATGTGGACTCTCAGATATTTGCCTGGCAATTAAGATCATTTCATGACTCTGGACAATTGAACAGAGAACACATATTCAACTAAAAATTCAGTCAAACATGGGAGGTTGTAGAAAATGCTAATGGAAAACCCAACAAACTGAATTAAATCTTAGTAAATAATAGTGTAAAAGGCCCTAAAGTGTACTAAGAAAACATCTCCCACACCATCACACCACTAGCCTGAACCACTGATGCAAGGCAGAATGGATCCGCATGCTTTCATGTTTCCACCAAATTCTGACCCTGCCAACTGAATGTGGAGCTGAAATGAGACTCATCAGAACCTGTGAATTGATGCTACTTTTAATGAGTCTTTAAAGGTACAGTATGAAAGAATTACTACGCCTAGTGGTAAAGATGGGTATTCCAAGAAAATATGTTTTCTTTCAAATACCTTCATATTCTAAGCACTTTCATGAATGTATGGTGGCCGTCAGTGGCCAAAACTCTCCCAGACATAAAGATGTTTTTATCTGTGAGTGGATCAGTGGTCTCAGGTGTAGCTATGACTGGACTATGAGTAACTATTTCTATGTATTGTAAGGCATTACTGATCCGAAACAGTCTCTAACCCCCATTAAACAATGCTGGTACAGCAGTTTTAAAGTTCAGTGGGTTCTTACTTCACACACATTCTTTTGTCCATTTAGGGACACCGTAGTAAAAATGGTGGAACAAATATGGAAGCCTCCATGTATGTGCACCACCCAGCAAGTAGATATAAATGACTCATTCTTAGAAAATAAACATATAACAGCTATTGTATTGATTACACATCAATAGAAACACAGTTTTTAAGAATATGTCACATTTTTCTGCCATTGACCTTTGATTTTTTACATACTGTACCTTTAAATGACAAAAATGTCTTGAAACAAGCCTCAATGGAAGGACATGGAGAATCACACTCCATGAAATAATAATGTCAAAAAATTGAAGAGTTAAACTGATGTCGCCATCAATCATATAACTTTACCCTTTTTTGTTGTAACAGCGATCTGATAAAAACAGAAGTCGTGTAAAAATGAATCGCAGGCAGTGAGAAAGGCAAGCAGCTTAAAGATGAAGGGAAGTGGAAATAAAGCAAGTTTGTATGCATGTGTGCAGGGATGAAGCCAGACAGGCTGTTGTCACTGTGAGCAGCTGTAGGTTAGGACCCCACTGTACCACACCCCTGCTGTCTAACCCACACACACACACACACACACTCACATCTGTCAGTCCATATTACTGTTAACATGGGCGACTTGAGAGCCACACTGGGGTGTCAGATGAAAATAGCTCACTCTTTTTATTCAGAGCATTCACAGCTTTGATGCTGATTGGAAAGGGCAGTGCGCGTACGTGTTGGTTTGTGTGCATGTGTGTGTCTGCATTGGTATTTGTGGATCCTTGGAATCAAAGTTACCTACACATCAGTCACATCAGTGAGGCGGTTTGTACAGTGTCCAGATACACCGACAGGGAAAACACTGAAACAAAGAGCTTGTGTTCACAAGCTTGCAGGAGGAAACGGCTTTCATTTGGTCGAGTATTCAACAAGCTGTCATACCTTTCCAATTTAGAAAACAATCACAAGATGCTCCATTTGTTTTCCATATCACTGTTAATTCACTATGTAACAAAATAAGACAGCTTACATAGCATTATTCTTCAGTATGTTAGACTATTAGCTACAACTCACCTGAAGTTTTGACTCTCTACATCCTGAATGAATGCTGTATTGATCGGTCATTTGTTTTAAATAAGCTTTTTTTTTTTTTTTTTTTTTCGCTGTTAATTAATTTGCCTGAGATGTGAACACAAAGTAGCTGAAAAGAAATTGATTTCCAATGGTCGTAGATTTGCTTTCTTGCTGCAATGACTCATTAATGGCCGTGGCTACCTCTCGAACACATCCATTTAAAGAGAGAAGAGGTGTAAGGCTGGACTGTGGCATTTTATGTCACATTGAGACCAAACTTTGATTGCAAAATTCATTAATTTTGAGGTGATGGGAGAGATGCTGCCCCAAGTTTCAGAAAGTACGTGTTGCAAGTTGGTTTTACAGAGAAACCATGATGCTGGCAGCTTCTCTATTTTAAGAAAATGCCCAAAAGCAACATAACTAAGATTTTGGTTGTGAATGAAACAGCTCTTGTTAGATTTTGTTTTCTTGTCTTGGTCTATTTCCTTAGGCCCTGTTTACACAACAACTTATCCACAGAAAACAAAAAAAACTCTTTCCTTGGCGTTTTTGAAAAAAAAAATCCATTTACACAACAGTGGAATGATATCAAAGGCTGTGAAAAGAATGGATGTAGTATTCGGTTACGTCTGGAGAGAAAAAAGTGAAGCCAGTTGGGTGTTTCCCACCGTCGCTTCCTTGCCGTGTCGCATGTGTTGTCACTCCTGGAAAACACTAAAATGGGCAAAGACAGGCCGCTCCGAGTGGCAGGGCAAATGATTAACAGCCAAGCTAATGCTAACTAAGCTAATCACAAGTGAACAGTAATGAGCAAATATAGGCGGTTTAATAGGTAAGACACGCTCAGACTTGCTGTTAACCAGCTAAAAAATGCCGTTGTGCAACTCTGCTGCAGGCTGAGGCCTTCCTGGGAGCAAGCAGGGAGTTAACTATTAGCCACAACGGCTACAATCGGCTACAATCGGCACCCGGTCTGTCGCTTACATGCCTGAACGTAAATGCAGCAAGTGGTGTCCCGATTCCCAGGGAAGATTACAAAGCCCTACCCCTTGTGGTTTCAATTTGACGGTGTAGTGGTAGTGGGTGAGGGCTAGTGGTTGAAAGTAGCCAAACACTGGGACTGGACCTAAGTCATCACCAGGCTCCATTATAACCTTCAACTTCATAAAATAAAAAATATTCAAATTTCGTAAGATATTAGGATGTCAGTACAAGCTTACATGATGAGGATTTACACTTTATTAATCCCAAACATTGGGTTGGAGGAGAAGTTGGATAGGTTTGGGGATTAAGGGGCCCACAATGGTTCACCTCTGTTGCCAGCTCAGGGACTTATTCCCAGATCCTTCAGATTCAAGCCCACCAGAACTTTTCAAAGTGGAAGCTACAACCCCCTGGGGGGCTGCCAGGGGGGCACCAGAAAGGTGGATGAAAGCTAAGAAAGAGTCTTTCTTCCTTTGTATTCAGCAGAATGAACTTCCTTTTGTATTTAGCTGAACTTATCACCTGTTTTCGTCACACCATCAGCTCTGATTGGCACACCTGCTCTTCGTTTGTAATTTTCTCCCTCAGATAAATTATTTTTTGGTTCCTTAGCTCCTTACCTGATTCTTATGTATCCTGTCCAAGTTTGTTATTGCCTCATCAAAGCTTTACTTCACTATATTGTCTGTAGTCTGTTATCAGGTTTTGTTGGTTAGTTTTGGGTCAAGAACTTGTCATTCCTGCCACTGAAGCACCTTTAGATTCTTAAAATATAAACCCTATTTCTACATCTGCCTGCTTCCTGCCTCATAGTCCTGCACTTGGGTCCTTCCTCCTCACCTCCTCCAAACTGTGACTCATGACAGAGGGTGAAAAAGTCCACACAGTGAGGAGATTGGGGTGGATGAATGTTCAACACAAAGGATCGCTGCTCACTTTCTTGTCTAATATAAAACGTTTAAAAAATTACATTGGCTTAGGTCAAAATACTACTTCAACAATCGGTGTCATGGTGGAAAGGTGCCAAAAGCCTCTACTGTCACTTAAATAACTAAATAACACCAGAACTACTTTGTCTATCACGTCACTTTAAAAGGGAGCTTTTTCAACCTTGTGGCTTTTTATAAAGAAGGATCCATTTGAACTTTTCTTAAACTGAAAGCTGAACTGTGCAGGGACTGGAGGGAAAAATGATTAAAAAAAAAGAAGTTTGACAAACAATACCACTGAACATTTCATGAACACACTGCATCAAGTCTGGATTAAACTCTACACAAGCCTCTGTTATAAATAACTAACCTGTAAGCAGGTAACCTACTTGTAACCTACAGCTCCTCTGCTGTGAGAAACTTTTCGCTATCGCTCAGTGGTACTCAGCCCTCACTGCTCATCACTGTCTCTTCCTATGTAGCAAGTGTGAAAGAGTTTAGCTGACTGGAAGCTAATCGGTGAGTCAAACAGCCTTTAGTCTGAGAGCTACAGACTGGTGACAAATTAAAGGAGAAAATCTGAACCCTTGACCGGCACACTGAGGTCACGCGATGGCTCTGATTAGCTCTTGGGGGGTATTTTTGCTGGCATGGTTTTGCCTATTTGTCCCCTTTAGAAGTACGGGTCTCTGCAAATCAAAGCAAAGTTGTTCTGAGTGATAATATTTAATCCTGTGAAATTATGAGCATGTACAATTCTAACAAGCTGGAAAGTCATTTTTTGGTTTGAGCACCTTTAAGCATCATCTCAACCTAGGGTTGGCCAATATGGACCAAAAGTCATATCCCGATATATAATTGGTCTGAATATTGATTTAGAATATATATTCCGATTGGTCGCAAAGTAGCCTAAGACCAAATGTTTAGTCACAGTCAAAGCCAAATGTGACATGTCACAAAAAGTTTTGTTTAAACCGGCCGAATGAAATAATGCTCAGCTGTTCAAAGAACGATCAAATGTAAACATAAATACTGTAAAACAAATAAGTATACTGTATAACAGATAAGGAAAATTACAAAAGACTTAAATATAACAAGGGTAGCATTTATTTGTAAAGACAAAACAAACATCAAGAACTGAACTACGAATATCAATATAAGTGATATGGTCCAGTTCCATATCTCATTTAAAAATATATAAAATATTTTCTATATCAATATATCACCCAGCAGCCCTATCTCAACCTCACTCATTGGTCTTTATTAGGTACACTTGTTTTACCGGTTGTTAACACAAGTGGCTAATCAGCCAATCACATTGCAGCAACTCAGCTTGCTGAGGTTCAAAGTGAGCTTCAGGATGAGGAAGAAAGGGGATTTAATCATATTTGATCTCTTCATAGGGCATAAAAATGCCTCCTCATGCTACTCCATTAAATCATAGAACAACATGAAACTCTTCCTGCAAATCAAAGATCAGGCTATGTCCCTGCACTGCATTGAGATTGACTTTCAACAAAAAAATGAAAAGAAACTTTTCTTACTGAGCATTACCTGCTATAGAAAAGTTATTTTAGGAAAAAGTAACCAAGTTGTAAAGACTTGCAATATCCTTGAATATCACAATAACACTCTATAAGGAGTCGGATTCACGCCCCTTCCGGTGAGCCCCATGGGACCTAAGAGACAAAAAAAAAATGTCTAGGAGTCAGTGGGGAGAAATTCATTATCTTCTGGTCCCAGTTGCTCTCTGCCCTGGATTCCAGGTATGTTGGATGTGGATTTAAATGAAAGTTATTTGTGCAAAGGAAAGACAGAATAGTTATATCAGTTTTGTGTTCATGGTGAGAAGGCCAACTTTGAGGCCCCACCCTCGCCACACGCTTACAGATCTCTAAATGCGGAGCGCCGTTTGAAACGTCACATGCCTTGTGAACACAAAGAGACCACCGTGGTGGCTGTACCATTAGTGGTTTCTGACGAATTAGCGCAAATGCGACATGAGTGAAATGCCAAAATGGCGACTTTGACCCAAAATGGCCGACTTCCTGTTGGCTTTAAAGCATAGGTCTCAGAGGCTTTTTTGTCCGCCCTGACATGTGGAATAAGTGTACCGAGTTTTTCTCTCAATTGACTTCCATTCATATTTTTTCATCTCTTAGGTCCCATGGGGCGGAAGTAGATGGGTGTGACTTCGGCTTCCCATAGTTTTTAAAGGTGTTTTGCTTCTCATCTAAAAGGTGCCTTCAGTTCTAACCAGCTAGTGGGGAGCTTCGACTTAGTGTATAAAGAAACATTAACATTAAGAATCATTAAGATCACATGATGTCTCTGACTCACAGGACAAAACTGTTGGTCGTTCAAGTCACTGCCATCTGGGAACTGTTTACCATCGTGACCAAAACTGTTTAGCAACTGTTTTAGCCGACAAATCTGCAGCAACTGTGTGATGCTATCATGCCGATATGGAGCAGTATCTGAATCTATGTCACCAAGAATTAAAGATGTTTCAAAGGCAAAAAAGGAGGTCCAACTTGGTACTAGCAAGATGGACCCCCCAAAAAAAGCATCCTTTGAGCGTAATTTTCTTTATTAGTCTTCAGGACTAGTTATCCAGTTTCCTGAAAGACTTTTGGTTGCCTTTTTTTTTTCCCATTTTATGTTTGGACAATCCCTCCTTCTGTGGTAATATTAAGGTCTAAAGCTGCTTGCTATGAAGCCCTTCTGGAGGAATGTCCACAACATCATCGTATAAGTCTTAGGTTATAGCATTGATTTTACAATTTCCATTTAGGGTATATGGATTTTCATCTTACCCAAAAGTGACAGTTACCTAATGAAAAAATTTATGGCAGGAAGTAAAAAGGCCATAACAAGGTGGTGGCTCTGCAAAGAACCCCCACTATCAACCAATGGGTAACCATAATTAGAAATATACGACATATGGAATGTATGACCCCTAGCTCAAGGCTCCAGAAGATAAATGTGAGGCTCTCTGGTAAAAGTGGAACATCTTTTGCACAAAGAAATATGATAACCTGCTTATTAACCGATTTAGTTAGAAAATACTGGTTTAACAAAGAGTAATCTCTTGAAATGGAAAAAATGAGTTACAAATAATAGAATAAAATCATGTTGTGGTCTTGGCTCTGGGGAAGATTCTTTGCCCCATAAGACATGTTGCTACTGATTTTCAGTCCAGGTCTTATAATTATGCCTTAATTTCATCATACAATGCAGGAAAACGTGGTTCTGTGTGGATTTTTCAGGTTCAAGGTTTATCCCTTGAACCTTTTCATGCGTGTATCATTCAGGGGTCTGAGTCAAGTATTTCAATAAATAAACAGCCCTCTGAGGATCATCAGCTAAAATGTTTTGGGAAATTTGTATTTAAAAAAGCAGCCAATGTCCAAAGGGGGAAAAAAACACTAAATAAGACCTTTGGAAAACAGTAAAACTAATGCTCAAAATAACTTAAAAAGATAACAAGAAAATCTGGCTCCTTGGGAGCTAACTAAGACTTTTGCATGATACTTTATATGTCAGTTCATCCTTTTTATTGATCACTTGCCTGTATTTGAAGCAAAACTCAGTCTGTCCTCAGCTAATATCAATGAAACGAGGCAATAGCCATCCCACATTTATTTGCTTTATGTTTTTTCTATTTATTTTTTTTTTTTTTGGGGGGGGGGGGGGGGGTCCTATTCACAACAATTTTAACAGATAAAATTAAAAATCATCACATAAAACTGCACTGTTTATTCCTAGTTTAAGCCATTTTTAGGATTTAATGTCTTGTCTGTATAACTTCGAGTGCTGACATTTATTGTTTCATGTGATGACTTTGCTTAATACAGTTACAGTCTTCCTGCTGGAGAATACATCTGACTTCCTAACTGTTATGTCCTACTATTTGCCACATTAACAATCTCATAAATTAATGTGAACATGAGCTTTGTGATGGTGGGAGATGCAATGTCATGGGTTTGCAGTCAACTATTAAATGCTAATCAAAACTCCTCAGGATATCGTGTCTTACTCAGTGGGATCCATATTATGATGAATATCTCTCTTTATGAGCAGCACGTCCAATACTAACTGACATTTACATCAGTATGTACAGAAAGTATCTGACCTAGTCCCAATCTTTTTTGTCTTTGCACTCTCTCTTGCTCCACTTTCATACTATCTATCTCTGAGTGTGTGGATGTGAGACAGTGTGATCTAAAGCAGTTTATTTCAAACACTCCTTTTCTTGTGTACACACTTATAAAACAGTGGGAAAAAAGAAAACGGTTTATATAATAGACCAGATGTTGCTGCAGTGGTTGCTGTACAGGTATTGTTCTGTTTTAATTATCAACCCTTGTAGTTGCTGTGCGATATGAGGATGCACACATACACACCAACACAATCGCCCTGCTGTCTATGATTATATAACACAGATGCAGCAACAAAACATCACACCTACTGCTGTGTCGCTCTATTTGAAGGTTGTATAACAATAATCAGTTTTAAATGGCAACGCACAACTTTACAATTGCTGATCAATAATCATATTCCATTCATGAGTCAAATCAATGTCTTAATTTAATTCTAATCATGTCCAATTTTATTTATAAATCACTTTTTATAAGAAAAGTAGCACAAAGTACTTTTAGATTAAGGATTTTGGCACAGAAAGAACTTCGAGTCTCACACCAAAGTGGTGTTGGCATTAAATGAGTACCATGTCTTTTGAGGATATCCCCACAAGGCAGCAAGTACAGCTTAAAAAGAATTGGGCTTTAAATTGAACCCTGGGGAACCCCACACTTGATTTTATAGCTTCCTGTGGAGCATGTATCTGTTCTTACTAAAATTGTCTATATGAGAGTAAAACCATTTAGGAACAGTACCTGGGAGGTAATTGCAGGTATGACCATTTTAAAATATTTCATCTACAACATTTAGAATTTTCAAACGTGGTTAATTGCATCTTTTTCAATGATTAATTGCACTGTTACCCACAAAAATTAATGATGATTCAACAGTAGTATTTTCAAACACTTTAAAACAAATAAGTATTTTTGAACAGCAGTATTCTCTTTACACACAGTAGCAGTTAAAAGAGCTGCATCATGCTTTACAAGCATTTCAAAAGTCAATTATGGTTGTATAAATATGTTCCCCTTGCCAACTTGTTAAATATCTTTTTATGTGTCTAGTTTCCAAAATTGAAGTAAAACGACTAATTGCACTGAACTGCTGAAGCTCTCGACCAATCTCGACATGTTTTACGCCCATTTCATGACATCGCCCCAGTTCAGTCACAGATTTTTGTGTAACAGGCTGGAAAAAAGGATGATGGACCATTAGGGGATTATCACGCTTCCGTGTTCCGGTTTCCAGAACTTGAAACACTTAAGACAGTCCACTTCCGGGCCAGTTCAATGTCCCTGCTCTGTTCCACTTCGTAAAGTGAATAAACGCCAACCCTACCTAAATTTTCATTGATTCCAGACTGAAGTGATACTAAGGAAGAAGTGGATCAAAGCAATTGGATAGAGTTAAGGGCCGAACTTTATAATAAAACAACGTAGCATGTTTGTTTGTAGCCGGTGCGGCACAACACCGGCACTTCCCAGCTAGCATTAGCATTAGCAGGCTAGCGTTAGCTGACGTGCCTAACTTTGTGCGTCTTAAAACACACAAACATCTGAAAATCGGGTCCGTTCCCTCCCGTTTCCAGTGGAATAACTGGGTACTGCCAAGAAAGGAGACGCTTTCAGATGCCTGTGTTTTCAGCCGCACAAAGTTAGGCATGTCATCAAGCTGGCTAATGCTAGCCTGCTAACACCAGCTGTGTAGTCTGCCGGCTACAAACAAACGTGCTACGTTGTTTTTTTTGTAAAGTTCGGCCCTTCACCGCGACGAATCAATCGCTTTGATCCACTTCTTCCTTGGCATCACTTCAGTCGGGAATCAATGAAAACTTAAGTATGGTTGGCGTTTATCTGATGAACAAAGTGGAACAGAGCAGGGACAGCTATTGTTAAAATGGCCCGGAAGAGGAAATGCCTAGATTCCGGAAACTTCCGGGAAGCGTGATAACCCCTATTGATGAATTGTCAACGTACTGTAGGTGTTGGCATGCAAAAAAACATTGAATTTGATCTGGTGTCATATTTTGCTGACAGCAGGAGTTGCATGTATTCACTTTTCATCATCATCCTCCTTGTCTGTCATCTCAGCAGCTTCTGGAAATTCACCTAGCCAGAAAACACAGACATACTTGTTCTCAAGAGAAAATTTGCCTGGAAGAAAGTTCTCCCTCACTTCCAAATAAAACTCATTTGGAGTTGTGATGGGTGCAAAGTTATTGGGGTACTCAAAATTAAGAATTAAAATGATGTATTAATGTATCATATCTGATGCATACAGTTTCTGAAACCTTTTGAATCACTTTAAGGTAAAAACTTTAAAAACTCTGTTGTACACAATCTGATATACCTGATACAAAGAGGCAAGAAGATACACTACCAAATTTTTTTGGTCAGGCTTTAAAGAATAACTTAATATTTTTTTTAGCCTGGACCTTATTAGTAGGAGTTTACACGTGCATCTACTCACTGGTAAAATTTCTGCATCACTTTGACTCCTTTTGGAAGATATTACGTTGAGCCACCCTTCGGTGTACAACTACAGCTGTGTGAAAAAGTGTTTGCCCCCTTTCTGATTTCTTACTTTTTTGGATGTTAGTCAAACTTAAATGTTTCAGATCATCAAACAAATTCAAATGTGAGACAAAGGGAGGAAAAAAAATCCAAACTTACAAGGCCCTATGTGAAAAAGTGATTGCCCCCTCTGTTAAAACATGAATTTACTGAATTTACTGAATTTACTTCACATCTTTGGAAAGCTGAGTTCAATTTCTCTTGCCACACCCAGGCCTGATTACTGCCACACCTGTTCTCAATCAAAAAAAATCACTTAATTAAGAACTGATTGACAAAGTGAAGTAGACTAAAAAGATCCTCAAAAGCTAGACATCATGCTGCAATCCAAAGAAATTCAGGAAAAAATGAGAAACAAAGTAATTGAGATCTATCAGTCTGGAAAACGTTACAAAGCCATTTCTAAAGCTTTGGGACTCCAGCGAACCACAGTGAGAGCCATTTATCCACAATTGGTGAAAACATGAAACAGTGGTGAACCTTCCCAAGAGAGGCCAGCCGACCAAAATTACCCCAAGAGCACAGCGACGACTCATCCAAGAGGTCACAAAAGACCCCAGAACAACATCCAAAGAACTGCAGGCCTCACTTGCCTCAATTCAGGTCAGTGTTCATGACTCCACCATCAGAAAGAGACTGGGCAAAAATGGCCTGCATGGCAGAGTTCCAAGACCAAAACCACTGCTGAGGTAGAGGGGAAACCAACCCGGTGACGTTAGAGTGAGTGTACTGAAGATGGGGGGCTCTTGTCTTAAAAAAGTAAAAATTGAAAAATTTTTTTTTTTATAATATATTTTTTTATTTTAATAAATAATATAAAAAAAAGAAGATAATAAAAAAAAAAAGAGGGGAGGAGAATTTCAAAAAGTATAATCCCAAAAAAAAAAAGAGAAAAAAAGGCCCCCAGGGAGAGGGGGAAAAACCCCTAAAAGAACATAAAGGCTCGTCTCGGTTTGGCCAGAAGGCATCTTGATGATCCCCAAGACTTCTGAGAAAATACTCTGTGGACTGACGAGACAAAAGTTGAACTTTTTGGAAGGTTTAGGTCCCATTACATCTGGCATAAAAGTAACACTGCATTTCAGAAAAGGAACATCATGCCAACAGTAAAATATGGTGGTGGTAGTGTGATGGTCTGGGGCTGTTTTGCTGCTTCAGGACCTGGAAGACTTGCTGTGGTAAATGGAACCATGAATTCTGCTGTCTACGAAAAAAATCCTGAAGGAGAATGTCCGGCCATCTGTTGGTGACCTCAAGCTGAAGCGCACTTGGGTTCTGCAGCAGAACAATGATCCAAAACACACCAGCAAGTCCACCTCTGAATGGCTTAAGAACAACAAATGAAGACTTTGGAGTGGCCTAGTCAAAGTCCCAACCTGAATCCCATTGAGATGCTGTGGCATGACCTTAAAAAGGCACTTCATGCTTAGAGATGCACCGGTCGATCGGCAACCGATCGCAATCGGCCGATAGTGCCCCTATCGGTTTTGATCGGAGTCCTCAAAATAAATCCAAGCAAGCCGATCCGATCACGTTTACAGTTACTACAGCGTTTTGGCGTCTGACGTGCAGCAGGCGTGGGGAATACAGAGGAGGCTCTGGTGAATCTCTTCACTCCACGGAGACAGTGGAGGATAAACTATGATTTGCGTCAAGTCCCTGTTTCCAAACGGCGTGTTGATGATCTCTAGTCCTGACGGTGTTTATTGTGCTTATAATGACGTCCCGATGCGGGACTGCAGGTTGTTAAACTGGTCAGACGAAAGCTGCGCCATTGTCGGCTCGCAGCTCCTGGAGTAAATGGTGAAACTCACCAAACTCAGAACACCTCTGAACAATCTGATGAATCCAAACACAGCACAGAAACGCTCGACAACGTCGTTGTCTGGCCTCGTGGAGCAAATGGAGCCAAGCAGCTGCTCAGTTTCATCTGCAATTATATAGAGAGACAGACAAGGAAAACAACCGGGTTCATGCACCCCCACACTCAGGCGCTCCTGACGCACGACGCGCAAGGCTTTGCCATTCATGCTGCTTAATCAGAAGTAAGCTAATCAATAAAATCAGAATTTTATTATATTATTTAGGCTGCAGCATGTTTATGCTACACTTAAGAGGTTTTTATTTCTTACAGAAAAGCTGCAGCATCAGCTCCAAGTTTATGTCCAGAGATAATGTTGCAGTTGCACATAAGTCGCTTTTCTTATTCTCATTTGTTTAACATATTTTACGTGATTTTTCCACTAAAATCTTGTAGGTAAACTCTACATTTGTTTAACATATTTTACGTGATTTTTCCACTAAAATCTTGTAGGTAAACTCTAAACAGTGTGTCTGAGAAAGAGCCTCTAGAGAGTGAAATGTTTATTATAGTGCACATGTTGTGTTATGTACATAATCTATTTTTTATTTTAAGATTATATTACTTTTTCCACAGGAAAAAAGGAGTTTATAGTTTACAACTTGTACCAACTCTAAGGGAGTAAAATGCTTACTGTTGTCTGTGTTGCTGTGCTGCACATGTTGTGTGTTGTATGCATAATTATTGCCACACGAAAGCTTAAGTTAGTAAGCTACACTTCCTCTATGTAAACTGAGTCCAAGTTGTGTCCAAGAGAGTGAAATATTGCAGATTTCCTGCAATAAAACAGGTCAATTCATGATAATTTCCCTTCTCCTAATTGTTATACTTAAAAACATAATGTCGATGTTATGTACATGAGATAACAATATTGGAGAATTTATAGATATGGTGCTGTGATCGGTGATCGGCAATATCGGGATCGGCAGATTTTTGTTTTTTGCTTTGCTACTTTTTCTTTTTAGTTCTTTTAAACTGTTAACCTCAGTACCAAGTTCTTTAAGAACTGCCATTGTTGACTATCGTTCTATCTAATCTTGCCAGTGACGCCATACAGGATATTGCAAAATGCCAACTTCTGCTCTTTGAACCTCAACTACTTGAAACCTGGCAAAATGGATTTGTTGTGTCCTTGATTGGGTGAATATTTCTGAAATTCAGCTCCCTCTCAAAACAAAGCAATAAACTGCCCTGAACCTCTCTGTCAGCTGCTAGCGGAAGCTGGACATGAGTATAGCTTGTGTGGGTCTCATCATTTCACACCACTTGAGGCTTTGGTTTAACCAACATTCGTGTCTGGAAATACGAATGTTTCTTCTTTATTCCTTTTTAAAAAGCATTTCCTATAGAAGCTTCAAAGTATAAAATCAGTTGTGCTCCCATTTGACATTTTCATTCCTCGGCGGTTTAGCTTGTTGTGTAAAACTGTTTTTCAGAGTCACAGATGTTTTATTGAAAGCAATGGAGTGATAAGACATTAAATTAATTTCATTCCATGTATCCAGAAAGATTTCCTCAAGTGTCAAAGACAATACTTCAGTTCTGAAAGCATCAAAGTCAAGGCATTGTTCAGTTTTCAGTTAGCTAAATGCTTTCTTTGGAGTTTTGGTGGGGGGACTGCTCAATGTTAAATGAATACAAATCATAATTTAGGTCTTTTCCTTATTTTTTGAGAAACTGTTGATTAATAGCATCATAGGGTGCCTTATTTATGTGAACAGAATGAGAGTGCTATTGCCTGTGCAGTTATTGATTGTAAACCAAGCCCACAGACATGTTGGATTGATTGAATAATGAGATAAATGTCAGACAGTAAGCGAGTTGTTAACAAACCTGCGTAAACCACTTGATTTATTAAGACAAGTGAATTGCTTTAGTGGGTTTAATAACTAAACTGCTTTTGATTTAAGACGAAATATACTTTTTTAACGGGTTTGCACATTTTGGTTGCATCCCTTCTCCAACACACCTGAATCAAATGAATGTCTCGTTACCAGGCCGCTGCAGAGCTGAATGAAGTGCATGAGGGAATTAGCCATTTAATTCAGGCGTGTTGGGGAGGGTATGTTCTAAAAATTGCAGAATAGTCGCTCTTGTTGACTGGACTTGGGCACCCCTGCTGAAAGACATCATCATCTTCTTTTTCCTCTTCATCCACCGACTCATTGGGTCTGTCCCAAACCGTGCACTTGAGCACTTCAAACACTGTTTTTGAGTGTGTAGTGCACACATGGTGTCATTTAAGTGACAATTTCAGTGCACTGAAAGTACCAGGATGTTGCCCTAATCACGCCCATAAATGCAGTGCAGAATGAAGCACACTACTCGCACTAAATGGACGCCAACTTGTTGACGTGGAGGAAGAGGCGGGACTTTCAAACTGCCTTCAGAGCTGAATAATGGCGGTGAATGAAGCGGTGGCGACCCCTGCTGCATTGGAGATGGTATTGTACTTGATTTAAGTAACGTTTATGAAATGATTTAGACATACTGTAATTACTAATGTACAGTATATTGTGTCATGCTACCAAGCTGTTCACTCCCTGATGACAGTTATGATCTAGTCGTGTGTTTGAGGCCGCAGTTATACCAGCTCAGAAGAGTTTGCTCACGTTAGCGGGCAATGCTAGTCCATCACTTCCTGTAAGTGCAGTGCTCTGTTTGGGTCAGCATTTAGCGACAATAGTGCGCACTACAGATGAAGTACACAGTGCACACTATGCCCTGAATTCCAGTGCACTCAGGAAAGTGCGTGAATAGAGACAGACTCATTGTCTTCAGCCAGGAAGCATAAAATTAGAATACCTCTGAGGAATGAGCCTGACCGTTTAATCCTGTTCCTTACACCCATAAAATGTTTGTGTTTCTATTTCCTGTGAGCAATAGAAGATAGCACAGCAAAAAAATTGATTACGTTGATAACTTTGCATCCCTACACTTCTCCATCCAACACCATGTTATAGTTCACACAAAAGTGGTCTAACTGCACAATGTTGCCCTGGGGCAAGGCATGAAAAACTGACATTTTAGTATATAGATAAAGACAAAAAGTCTTTACTCAATTAAATATGCTTCTGCACTTATTCATGCACATCACAGATATTATTTATACAAAGTTATGTAAATTTGAACACATTAAAAAGTGAAATTTGTCTCAACCTCTGCAAGCTGTGTGTTCAAGTTGGCTGTGGTCTCAAAAAGGACTGTTTCACCACAAAACAAAGGGTCAAAGCCACACCCAGCTCAAATTTAATTGGTCAGAGACTTATTATCAGACTTTTAATGTGATGTTTTACTTTAAAAAATTTAAAGGGGCGGTGTGTGGGCCAAAAAAGTGGTTTGTTGCCTGAGGGCAACACCATGCCATAGAGGGTTAAAGGAGTAAAGCGCAAGTTCCATCTTTTTTTCCAGAAGTTCGCCCCCTCTGGCGACAAGTGGAAGAGACTCTAATGTCGTGCACACGCATGAGCTGTTTCGATTGCGTTGGTCTTTAGTTTAACCCACATTACACTCAGTCTGAGCCCAGAGTTAGAGACACGATGTCTACTGAGGTAATAGTTATAAATCTGCAAGTTGTTTACGGTTCGATCGTTGAGTAAAATGACAAACTGTATGCTAACGGTAACAACAGGCAAACGCTGGCTTGTAGTTCAAATATCTAAATTCACAGGCTGAGACCACGATTACCCTATAAAATTACTGCATCAACTAAATTCAACAAGTGGCTAGAATGTATCTGGCTGTGTCTTATGGCTCATCTGCAACATTACTGAAATGTTTTCTATTAAAAGCAGATAAGTCAGACATCAGCAGTTCACTGAAGGGCTCAAAACACTTCCACGCTACTCCAGAGAATTAAACTACTATTTCCACTTCTGGTCTTTTTTAGGACTAAACCTTGAGATATTTTTCTCTCCAGCATCTTTATACCATTGACAGACAGACAGCGATGCTGGATGTTTTTATGAACTCATCCCAGCATATTGCTTCATTAACAGCTCTGTGTTTGCCACGGTCTGTATAAATCCTCGTAAAAGCTAAAAGGACGTGGTGCTGTGCTCTTTGAGGTTACCACTTGTTTGCTTGCTCAGTCTTGCGTTCTCATGGAAACCAATATGGTGAAGAGCTGGGCCAATCAAACAGACAATGGCTGCTTTGTTTTTCCTCTTGTGTGTGTCTGCCTGTGAATGGATTATGTCCATCTCTGCTCCCTTGTGTTTGCTGCTGCTTGCTTTATTGACTCCTAAATTGCACTCAGAGTGCACTAACCCATTTCCCCTCACAATGTTCACCTGTAATATTTCGTCAGAGCATTTATGTTTGACGTGTATTCTGGCACTTGTGGCTTAGTGTGGCTTGTTCAAAGCAGCTTGCTGCAATGGACTTCAAATGGCAGGTGAGTCAAATGTTCCTGATCTATTTATTTCAGTGGTATTTATAGCTTCAATGGATCACAGAGGGGTAGAGGTCTCTTTACTCTTTATTTCCTTTTCGACTCTTGGTTTTCCTCCATTTCGGCTTCGCTCAATTCGACACCTTCCTTGCCACAATACCTTTGCTCAATCTGAGCTTTTGTGCAGCAGTTCTCTGAATTTTTTAGTGCTGTTCATCCATTGTCCTGGGTTAATCTGCACATTATCACGGATTTCAGAAACGGGATGATTTCACTTCACTTCTGTTTTATCTTTAAAGCACCAGGTGACAATAAAGTCAACTCAAAGCCTTTTCACAGACACAGTCCAATCCAAATCCTTGTCGTCGTATTAGAATCACACTAAAACAAATCCACTCCATGATCAAACTTAGTCCAATGGATAGCACTGAATCTTCTCTTTGATTCCATCCCTCATGCTGACCATGACCATGGAAAGGGGAGGGGGAGACCTTAAGGAAAACCCCCCCAGCAGAACAAAGCTCAGGAAGGCCATCTGGCTCAACTGGTTTTGGGTGAATAAGACAGGAATGAGTGCTTTGCAAGGACCAGAACTCTAAACTAGGGATGACTGCTGAGAGAGAAGAGAGAGCGCAAGATGACAGTAGCAATGTCATAAACATGGAGAATAAAGATTAACGAAAGTGGAGGGAAAGTGGAGGGAAGTGTTCAGTGCATCATGGAACCCCTTCCCCAGCTGACTAACCCCGACTTTACACCGGGTCTCTGTGCATGCTGTGTCCCCTCTCTCAGTGCACTCTCTGTTGCTAGCTCCACGAGATCACACAATCACAAGTAAATTGCAAGGTGACGCGTTATTTCATCAACCCACGCAAGTACAGCCATGGATAAAGAGAACCGCAGGTAAACAAAGCGACACGCTGCCTGTCCCACCTGACCGGCTGACTCTGAAACCTGGTGTCCACGGAAATGGTGTCATGTTCAGATAGTTTAGCAACTGAAAATCTGCACCATAGATTTTATTTAGGAAGTTAGCTGATGTTTTATACCAAATTCTGTGTCGGACTTCCTGTCTGGTCAGATACGAACTGCTGAAATTTATGTTGTGTCGGTGCATGCTCCTTCAGAAATAGAGCTTGTGCATATATTTAGCACAGTGGCGCGACACTATGGAGTGACGATGTACCAATCACGCACTGTGGTGTGCTCAATGTAAATCAAACCATTGATGACGATTGCCACGTTTAGCTGTGCATAATGTGCCGTGCACGAAACAATGTGGTCATAGACCCGGTGTAAATCCAGGGTAAGGCTATGGAAGTATAACTAAAAGTATGGCTAAAAGTCACCCAACCCAGCCCCAAATATAAGCTTCATTCAAGGTTTATTTATAAAGCACATTTAACAACAACCTTCATTGACCAAAATGCTGTACAAAGAATAAATTAAAAGGAAAGTTTTAAGCCTGCTTTTAAAGACCCCGTAAAGTGACTTTTAGACCTTAAAAATGTGTTTTTCTGACTTCTTTTGATGGCACACCAACATTCATTATGCACATTTCTTGTAGGGCTTGGAAAAAAATCGATACACTGAAATATTGCGATATTTTCATATGCAGATTTCATATAGAGATGTGCCGTATTGCAGTATTGATCTATTTTACCAACCAAATCTCACGAGATTCGTAAGATAACTGTGAAATCTCACGAGATTTCACAAAAACCCGAGAGATTTCTTGACTGAACAACGAAATCTCGCGAGATTTCATTAGTAAAATATATCTATACCATATTTTTACATATCGATATGATATCAGCATAAGAAATATATTGCGATATTTCAGTGTATCGATTTTTTTTCCCCAGCCCTAATTTCTTGCGTCACACTATGTAACTTTCCCCATCCGGGAATTGCGCCATGTATAGTTTTGCACTGCACCACATGAAAGATATCAACACACTAGATGTTTTGAATACACACCATGGCGGATTCAGCAAAGAAATGCAAAAAAAAACATCATTGGAGGGAGAAAGGAAAAAAGAGAGGAAGTGACAGAATAGGAGATATACGGAAGAGGATTAGGGCCACTAGAAAAAAAAAAAAGAATTCTGAGAAAAAAGTCAGAATTCTGAGATTAAAGTCAGAATTCTGAGAAAAAGTCAGAATTCTGACTTTTTCGGGAATTGAAAAAAAAATCCTGAAAATTTTTTTTTTAAACTGTTCTGAAAAAAGTAGAATTCTGAGATTAAAGTCAGAATTCTGACTTTTTCTCAGAATTCTGACTTTAATCTCAGAATTCTGAGAAAAAGTCAGAATTCTGACTTTTTCTAGATTCTGATTTTTCTCAGAATTCTGAATAAAGTCAGAATTCTGAGCAAAAAGTCAGAATTCTGACTTTTTCTCAGAATTCTGAGATTAAAGTCAGAATTCTGACTTTTTTCTCAGAATTCTGACTTTTTTCTCAGAATTCTGAGAAAAAAAGTCAGAATTCTGACTTTTTGGAATTGAAAAAAAAATCCTGAATTTTTTTTTTTTTTACTGTTCTGGAAAAAAGTCAGAATTCTGAGATTAAAGTCAGAATTCTGACTTTTTTCTCACAATTCTGAGATTAAAGTCAGAATTCTGAGAAAAAGTCAGAATTCTTTTTTCTCACAATTCTGAGAAAAAAGTCAGAATTCTGACTTTTTTCTCAGAATTCTGAGATTAAAGTCAGAATTCTGAGAAAAAAGTCAGAATTCTGAGTTTTTCGGAAAAATGAAAAAAAAAATCCTAAATTTTTTTTTTTTTTTTTACTGTTCTGGAAAAAAAGTCAGAATTCTGACATTAAAGTCAGAATTCTGACTTTTTTCTCAGAATTCTGAGATTAAAGTCAGAATTCTGACTTTTTTCTCAGAATTCTTTTTTTTTTTTCTAGTGGCCCTAATCCTCTTCCGTAGAGAGAAGACATCAGTCAAAATAAGTCTTTCACTGGCTGGAGTGAGCTCAGTACAGGTAGGATGCAAGATGGATGCTAGTTTAGCTGTTGATAGGGGGGCATCACTGAGAAAATTGCAAAAAGTTCTGTAGTGCATCTTTCAAGCTTGAGAGGGTGTCAGCTTCCTGAAACTAAACTTGGAACTGGTTCTGGTGGCTTGATAGCTGAAAGCTCTGCCTCCCATTTTACTCCTAGAAACTCTAGGAATCATGAATTTGACCAGACCAGAAATTTTCTCTGACAGTGTGAGCAGAGTAGTGCAGTGGTGTGACCAGAATGCCCCCACACTGAATCCCACCAAAACCGAGGAGGGTAAGTGGTTGGAAGAAGAAGCATGCAAGAAGCATTTGTACGAACAAATTCTTTCTTAAATTGGTCCATACGAGTGGTTTAGAAGAAAATGTCGCATTCACCAATTTTCTTGTATTTCTGTCAGGCACAAACAAATTTCGCGACTGCTTCAGACGTGACGGAGGAGTCTTGTGCAATCAGTCTGCTGTTATCCAAACCTAGTTTTTTACTAAAAGACTTGTCTAATCGTTACTTAGAAGCAATTGTGTATTTTGAAATCAAATATATATGAGACTACATCATTATGTATCACTCTGCAATTATAAATTAAATTTTTATGGGCAGACTGAGCGACAGGTAGGGATGGGAAAAAATATTGATACACTGAAATATCGCATTATTTTCATATGCAGATTTCACATAGATATTTAAAAATGCGATATTGATCTAACTACCAACGAAATCTTGCGAGATTTCATGAAAACCTCTGAGATTTCTTGACAGACATAAATAGATCGATACCATTATTAATGCACTTAATTTGTGGCGACACCTATGAGATGATCTGTGCAATCACTTATGCCAACACAGCACAAGTTAGGACTCGGCCAGTCAGTCAGTCAGTCATTTTCTGTACCACTTATCCAGTTCAGGGTCGCGGGGGTTGCTGGAGCCTATCCCAGCTATTATCAGGCGAGAGGCAGGGTACACCCTGGACAGGTCGCCAGTCTGTAGCAGGGCCAACACAGAGAGACAGACAACCATTCACGCTCACATTCACTCCTAGGGGCAATTTAGAGTGATCAATTAACCTGACATGCATGTCTTTGGATGGTGGGAGGAAGCTGGAGTACCCAGAGAGAACCCACGCATACATGGGGAGAACATGCAAACTCCACACAGGAAGGCTGCTGTTGGAATTGTTCGAACCCCCTCCCCAGCTGAGAATTGAACTAGTAACCTTCTTACTGTGAGGCTGCGGTGCTAACCACCACGCCACCGGGCAACCGACTCAGCCGGTATGGTGATTTAACAGTGGCAGGTTACAGCGTTGCACGCTACGCACGCGTGCTTTTCCTTAGAGGGATTAAAATAAAATTAGATATAGTGCTTTCAATAGTCACCATCTTAGTTATAGAGCTGGAGAGCAGGACCGCAAAAATCAGGCAGAAAGATACACCCCAATGCTAGCTAGCTAACAAAGGTAGCTACTTCATTTTTTTTTTTTTTTTTTTTAACCATATGCTGACTTTATATTTATCACTGAACTTTTTGGTATTTAGACATGTTTTATTGCACTTAGCATGTCAGTTCATAGTGTGTAAGGGGTGCTATTTTATAAAAGTAAATGATATCATATGCTAATTAGCGTACTGATAAAACCATTGCATTACTACCGTATGTGTGTTCTGAGTTGCTTTTAGTCCTTTTGATCAGCCTCTCTGTGCTCAGATATAATGTAGCTATATCCAGCTGAATTCCTTACATGTACATGTTTTTATGTGTTTTTTTTCTTTCGTTGTAGGGTGAAAAAATAAAAATTGTGATAAATAAAAACACCCCATGAAGACTAAAGGGGTCAGCCAAGCTCCATTTAACAGCATTGTGAGGCTGCTGCTCTGCTTCAGAATGAAAAATGCAGATGTTTTTAAGGACAGCATCATCTAACAAAGCCTCCATCCGATTAAGTTGAAACCTACATCTGTACAGTGTTTGGCTATATTGACTTGTACAATGATGGCTCGAGAGAGAAAGTAAGAAATAGCAGCATTTCTCCACCATTTTCTCGGAGTGATAGACATCTGCCAGATGCTGTTAAACGGCTGCTGCTCCACTTTCTCCGCTCTGGTGTGCCAGTGGCACTGCAGCTGGAGCCGGCCTACCTGCTACTTATCATTCACCAGACTAGGCACAGAGGACAGATAGATGCCATCGAGGAGCAATATCACGAATCTCTTTATAAAGTAGCAAAGATGTGTCTTAAAATAGCAACATTTTTAACTGAATTCCTAGCAAAGCTGGTCTCATTCACTTTTTTTGTTTGTTTTAATTGACAGATGGTGAAACAAGTTTCAAATTGAGTCTGGTAAAAGACATAAAGGGGATGAGTCAACTATTTCAAGATTGTGGCTCTGATTAAATTTGAATTTTATAAATCCAATGACTGACAAAATCTTTGCACAGATATGTTTGAAAACGAACTATGAGTTTGGTTGTATTCACATGCAACCTCCTTATGCAGGGGTGGGCCTACAATATTTTTGATGGGGATCACAGACCAAGAAATTTGAGATGATAATGAACTGATTGACACAACTAAGGTCGTGATGTAATGTAACAAGTATTGCTAAATACTAAGGGTGAGACTCGATTTTAAAAATTTGTCTAATTAATTAGATGCTTTGCGATCAATCTCAATTAATTGCATTACAAAAATTGCCACAAAAAGCAACATTTTCTTTTAAAAGGATTTTAGTGTACAACTAAATCAAATAGACACAGACATCAATATTGTAAGCTCAAGTTCTATTGTCTGATCAAAATCATTTGAATGTATTTTAACTTAAAAAAAAAGAAGGAAAACAGTCAATAAGTTCTGCCATGTGCATCAGTGTAATTGGGTGTACCAGAAAATCGATACTGACAAACGTTCCCTTTGCTTCTAATACTACAAACTGTGATTAAATGTGTTAAATTTTTAATGCTTTAATTTTTTGTAATTAATTGTAGTTAAAGGTTGAATATGGAATTCGGACAGAACAGCGACATCACGTGTGTCTAGGTTGTAGTTGCAATGGCAGAAAAACAACTTTGGCCGCTGGGATGCCAGGCTTGCTGCCGATACGCAAGTGAACAACAGTCTGCAGCATGTCCAACAAGTAACGCAGAGGAGTTTATAACCGACAGCTAACGTTAGTCATGTTAGCAAACAAGCTAGCTTACCGATCCAGGAGGAAAGCTAGCTTGCCATTTCTGTGTTTTACTCCGTGGATAACGTTTATGTGGGTCCATTTAGTGAAGTCTTCACCTAAATTTACTCCAGGTTTTGCTCTTCTCAGGTCACTCCTCCTCAGAAACAGATAACAATATCTCCAGGGCTCTGAAGCACCTGCTTCACTCGTCTCCACGGTTTTCCCCTGCACCAGCCTGACTATGCCCAAAATATTGTTTCCATACAGAGATCGTATTTGGCAACCCGCAATGGCGGCGTGTATTGGCTTACAAATGTAAATATAATGCCATTATCGAACACGTTAAAATTTATTTTATAATTATTTTTAGGCTAAATATAATTTTTCTAGGAAATGTTGATACTTTAATTCTGTACACCCCCAAACGACTTGTGGAGGTTTTTTTTTTTAGAAAAATATAGCTTTTAATAAAAATGTTGCCTATTTAAGCTTTAAAGAATTAAAAACCCACACACTTTTTTTTTATTTTTTGGGGGGGGGGGGGGGGGGGGGGGGGGGGGGTGGGGATGATCTTGTGTAGTATAGAAAAAAAAACAATTCATTAATAAAATAAAATAATAAAAAAAAAAAAAAAATGATTTTAAAATAAAAAATTTATATTTTTTTTTTTTATATTTAAAAAAAAAAATTTTTTTTTTAAGAAAGAAAAAAAAAAAAATATAAAGAGAGTGGAATGAAAAAAAAATTGCCAAAAAAATAAAACTGGTTGGTGGCCCCTAATAAGAAAAAAAACAAAAAAAAAATTTGAAATAAATGAAATGGAGTTTTTTAAAGATAGGGGGGGGAATATGTTTTAATAATTATTGTAGAATAGTTGAAATTAAGGGGTCAGGGGGGGGAGTTATGAAGTAACAAAAATTATAATAAAGATACAAAAAGAAATGGAATTAAGTTGGGTAGAGGAATTGAAAAAAAAAAAAAAAAAATTTATTATTTTTTTGTTATTCAAAAGGGGGTGGGATGGGGGGTTGTGTTTGGTGTTTGATGTAGAAAGGAGGAAGAGGAGTAAGAAAGAGAGAGAAGGGAGGGATGGATATTTTGAGGATTATGGAAAAAATGGAAAATATAATTATAATCAAAAAAAATAAGGAGTAGAGAAAACAAAAAACCAAAAAAAAACAACATTTAATATATTTTATTTTTATAGATGTAATTTCTGAAAGTCGGCAAAGGCAGAAGGAAGATAAAAAATAAAAGTTGCTTTCAGTAAAATTATGACTAATGCTGGGATGAAAAAAAAGAAAGTGAAAATCTATGTTCTTTTGTATGGTGGTTGCCCAGTCTCTTTTTTATGGTGGAGTCATGAACACTGACCTTAATTGAGGCAAGTGAGGCCTGCAGTTCTTTGGATGTTGTTCTGGGGTCTTTTGTGACCTCTGGGATAAGTCGTCGCTGTGTTCTTGGGGTAATTTTAGTCGGTCGGCCACTCCTGGGAAGCTTCACCACTGTTCCATGTTTTCACCATTTGTGGATAATGGCTCTCACTGTGGTTCTCTGGAGTCCCAAAGCTTTAGAAATGGCTTTGTAGCCTTTTCCAGACTGATAGATCTCAATTACTTTGTTTCTCATTTTTTCCTGAATTTCTTTGGATCGCAGCATGATTTCTTTTTTTTTTTTTAAAGATTTTTTGGGCACTAGTGGCCTTTATATGACAGCATATAGCGACAGGAAAGGGGCAGAGAGAGTGGGGAGTGACATGCAGCAAAGGGACCTGGACCGGGAACCGAACCAGGGCCGACTGCGCTGAGGAACTGTAGCCTCTGTTCATGGGGTGGCTGCTCAACCAACTGAGCTAATCACCGCCCCAGGGCAGCATGATTTCTGGCTTTTGAGGATCTTTTGGTCTACTTAACTTCATAAGGCAGGTCCTGTTTGAGTGATTTCTTAATTGAGAACAGTAATCCGGCCTGGATGTGGCTAGAGAAATTGAACTCAGCTTTCCAAAGATGTGATAAACCACAGTTTATCCGTGTTTTAACAGATGGAGCAATCACTTTTTCACACAGGGCCATGGACGTTTGGATTTTTTTCCTCCCTCACTCATAAAAATCTCCATTGAAAAACTGTATTTTGTGTTTTCTTGTGTTATCTTTGTCTCACATTTCAATTTGTTTGATGATCTTAAACATATAAGTGTGACAAACATGTAAAAAAAAAAAAGAAACACTTTTTCACACAACTGTACATCCTCTTCATAAAATGTAAACAGTGAGCAGACAAATATTATTGCCAATGTATGCAGTTGGTGAGATAATGCTCCATGGTAGTGTTGATCTAGAATAGCATTATGGGTAGCATTCATTTGCGAATGGGCATGTCAAGTTTATCTCAGTCAAGGTCGGTTTAAACTAAATAATTGTTAAAGTTTGGATGTCTGTTGTGGTGTCCTTGTCCTCGTCCTTATGCACCACAATAAAAGCACCTGCCCTTGACGGAGCGTCGCAGACACGTACAGAGAGGTGTTCCTGCAGAGACAACTCGCTATCACAGGTTGGTAATTGCCAAGTTGGCAGCAGTGGTGGTGTCAGTCACTTCTTTTCCCGCCACAATGTCATCTATTGCAAATATGTTTATCACTGCATGAAAAAAATCATGGATGAGTGTGAAAATGTGTGACTCACACGACTTTGGATCCTTGTGAACTTGGTAATCAACATTTTTGCATGCAAAGCAACAAACTACGCATACAGTATTCTATGAGATTACTTATTTGCTCGGTTGGATTGTTATTTATTAGGCTGTTCCAACAACTATGCATCTTTCATCTGTAGGAACTGGGGTTTACGTCGGGGGTTGTAATTGAACTCTCTGGTTTCAGAAATAACCCAGCAGAACATGACGATGAATAATGAAAATTTTCTCTCTCCTTGTTGGCGTCTTTTCCTTAATCCCTGTCTCATTATTCCTGCATTATGAAGGGACTCCGTCTCTTTCTGTGATTTTCACCCCGTCTCTTTCTTCTTCTCACTGTTTTCCCGCTCTCCATCCCCCTGTTCCACCCCCTCCTCCCATCCTCTGCTTAATTAGTGTTACCGATGTTTACCTCCCATGCCACAGATCAAAGTGGAAATGGCAGACTACGCTTGAATAATTTATGCTCTTAAAGGGCTTATGTTTGACTCCATCGCTGCTTATCATCCCTCCAATAATCAGACACTCAGTTCCTTTATATTTTCCAAATTTTGTCTTTCTCATTCCCATTTCATGCTGGATCTGTTCCTGCACACCCCCATGCTCATTTTCTTCATCATCTCTGTTAATGGGATGAATCACTAGGTGGCAGCATAGTTACACATGCAGCATGCAATGACAGAGGGGGGAGACTGCACACAGCTAATGAGCTCTACTCATCATATCACGGGGGCTGCAATCAGCTTAAGACCAGCATTGAGTGAGACCAGCTCCATCCCAGATTAATAAAGACCTGGAAACAACTGCTGCACCATTCGTCTTTTCATTCATCTCCCCCCTATTTCTCTAATTACCTAAATCAATATGCCCCGGATCGATTTCAAATCGATCGAGATAATGTTCTCTTGACCCATTAACAGGCTTTTATGACCTTTTTCAAAGCATACTGGTGCTTTTCCAAATCCGTTAACCCCTGGTGTCCCACAGTTCATGATAAGATCAGGTCTAAAACAATTAAGATCTGAGTGGGAGAGGGGTGGAAGAGCCTCTCATGCATGTATGTTAGAATTACCAATAATTAAGTTGGGAAAACAGGAGGGAAAGCTTGTTTCAGCAGCCTGAAGTGATACGGTGAACTTTCCATCATTTCCCAGCACAAAATCTGCATAATGTTTAACAAGAAGATGCAAAAATAGACATTTTTGCCCTTGGAAAAACATTTTAAAAGGGAAATTGATAGAATTGTAAATTCAGTGGAGGCTAGAGCCATGTTTGCAAACGCAAAGGTGAAAGAGCTGGAAACATGTTTGAGGGACTTCATTATGGGAGCTGCTGTACAAAGAAGAAATACTTCTAAACTTCAGCATAGAGGTGAAAAGAGTCAGAGCATTTACATAACCAATACAGGAATCCATAAACAAACTGTATTACAAGTAACACTCCTGCCTGAGAGAGTGAAGAACATTATGTCCGGCATAATATGGTATTATAAAATTAATGAGAGAAGAACAAAAAAAAAGTCCAGTCCAGTTTTTCTATAATCTTTAATTTCAGGCATGAGATCTTGTAAACATTAATTCATTCATTCAAAAAAAAATATATATATATATATACATATATATATATGATATATCATATATATATATATATATATATTTATCTATATATATATATATATATATATATATATATATATATATATATATACACACATGCACGCACACACACACACACACGTTTGTTTTTATCTCCCTGTGGGGTATATCCATTGACATAATGCCTTCCCTAGCCCCTAACCCTAAACCTAATGCCCATAACTGATTGCCTAAACCTAACCCTTGTCCTAATCCTAACCTAAACCTTATTGTAACTTAATCTCTAAAACCTAATCTTGACCCACAAAATGGGGTTTGTACCCGTGGGGACCAGGAAAATGTCCCCACGAGGGCAAGACGTCCCCATGGTGATGGTAAAAATCTGGAACATGGTCCCCACAATGTTGCAAAAACGCGCCCACCCACACACACACTGGCAACGCAGGTTTCTAATCAGCCAATCACATAGCAGCAACTCAATGCATTTAGGCATGTAGACATGGTCAAGACGATCTGCTGCAGTTCAAACCGAGCGGATGGGGAAGAAAGGTGATTTAAGTGACTTTGAACGTGGCATGGTTGTTGGTGCCAGACGGGCTGGTCTGAGTATTTCAGAAACTGCTGATCTACTGGGATTTTCACACACAACCATCTCTAGGGTTTACAGAGAATGGTCCCAAAAAGAACAAATATCCAGTGAGCAGCAGTTCTTCGGGCGCAAATGCTTTGTTGATGCCAGAGGTCAGAGGAGAATGGCCAGACTGGTTCAAGCTGATAGAAAGTGCAGTAATTCAAATAACCACTTGTTACAACCGAAGTATGCAGAAGAGCATCTCTGAATGCACAAAACATCCATCCTGGAAGCAGATGGGCTACAGCAGCAGAAGACCACACCGGGTGCCACTGCTGTCAGCTAAGAACAGGAAACTGAGGCAACAATTCACACAGACTCACCAACATTGGACAATAGAAGATAGAGAAGTGTTGCCTTGTCTGATGAGTCTCCATTTCTGCTACAAAATTTGGATGCTAGGCTCAGATTTTGGTGTCAACAACATAAAGCATGGATCCATCCTGCCTTGTGTCAACGGTTCAGGTTGGTGGTGGTGGTGTAATGGTGCGGGAGAGATTTTCTTGGCCCACTTTGGGCCCCTTTATGGGCCTTCTCCATTGCAGCTGCACACTGCACGGTACAGTTCGGTACAGCACCACACGCTAAAGACGACCAGGATGGTTTTTGTTTTCACACAGGAGTAGTAGTCTACCACCTGGAAGTGGGCGGAGTTGGCGCAGTCGAGACCGCGGTGATGTCACCGCTGTGCCACGCGGTGGGCAGTAAAGTAAAAACAACAATGGAGGCATTGGATAATATTGAGGTGTTACTGCTGTTGTTGTTTTCTCTGTGGCTTGTAGTCACCGAAAACAGAGCCAGATATTTTTAGAAGAGGCGAGGGGAAACACGTATGACGACAAATTCCTTTGCCAATCAGTGGAGAGCCATCAGGTACGTCACGTTTTGTGTAGGTTCAGCACGGTTAGAGCTAACTCTGAAATATGTGCGGAAAATCATGACGGCTTGTAACGGGTTTTCCCAGAGGAAACACAAATAAAGCGTGCCATGTGGAAGGGTTACGAAAATGGGCAGTGGAAAAGGCCCATCAGTACCAACGTAGCATGGTTTAACCAGCACAGCCTACCTGAGTATTGTTGCTGACCATGTCCATCCCTTTATAATCCTTTTTGACCACAGTGTAGTTGGTCCCTTTTTAACCCAGCAGTTTGACCCAGGACTTTTAGTGTGTGAAGATAATTAGAAGAAAGAATAAAGATGCTCAGACCAGATAATGAGTCAAACTGGTCAGAGTTGCTATCAACTATCTCTGCGTAATATTCTGTATTTCTGTCTTTACTTGCATATGTATTATATCAAGAAATGAGATATAACTCGAGACTTTTGTGCAGTTCTATAAATGAATATGAGGAAATGTTCAATATTTCCACTCATATAGTTGATCTCTGTTAAATGACTCATTCTTAATATTCACACACTGGCTTATTTTGGGATCTGATGTAACCATTCAGAGCATTTCAGGCTTGGGGGGGGTATTTGTGGGTGGTGAGAACATGAATGGCAGCAGGAATAGGACTGGGATTATTGCATTTCCCATCGGAGATGTTTCCCCGCATGCTCCTATACCATCAAACAGACCTCTATGATGACGTTGATGCTCAACTTAACGCCGAGCACGGCAGCCTTTTAAAGTAACTGATGATTCCTGTGAAGAAACTTGAACTTACTGTATTTTCAACTGCAAACAGCTCCTTCGTTGTGCCGGCTAGTTACTGTATTGGAGATAAACACAGGGTATCTTCATAACTTACAAGTGAAAGATTAGCACAGGGTGTGCAGCAGTATGTTGGTATTTGCATGATGATGATGATGATAATGGCGCAGTAATTTGCCCTCAGTTTGATACGCAACACAGAGCTGCTAATTATCGCCCTGTTTCTTTCATTGCTCGGCTTTGGTTTCTGCTCACGCTGTGCAACAGTTGGATGGGGAAGAGAGGAAATTTGACAGCCTGTAAGCAGCTCCCCAGGAGAGCTTGAATGAGGTGTGTGAGAGAAATAAACTGCATGTGTGTGTGTGTGTGTGGGGAGAGAGAGAGTATCGTGCTTCCTTTTCTTTTCTCTCTCTGTGCGAGATGTGAGAGAATTGATCAATAAATTGTGTTATCTAGGCATACAGAAATATAAGCCAACCTATACCTTTTTAACTGAAATTTAACTCAGCGTGAAGTTGAGAAAAAAGGAATAAGTCAAATAAATAAGTGGAAATGTTTCATTTCAAAGCAAAATGTACCTTTTTTGCATAGAAACAAGAACATTTTGTGCATAAATCAGAACATCAGAGGATGTTTTACAATACATTTTCTTTATTTTTGTTAAATCAACTCTGATAATTTGAAAATAATAGGGTCTTTTTTTATTTATTTGTTTTTAACCTTGTTTGTCCGTCTCTACCTTATCTCCATCCTTTTATTACTTCTCACTGTTGTCAAGGGCAACCAGAGGAAAAGGATGAACGCAGTAACACCATCACCTGATCATCAGGGGGATTCATCAGGTGTGAGTGGAGGCTTGTTAACGCGCACGTGTCTGCCTCTTCCCCGTTACTTCCAGACACCCCCCCCCCCAACAAACTAAAAACAAAAACAGCAAACACAGGTGGAGGAGGGATGCTGGGAAGGACGCAATCACAGTGTAAATGAAGTGTCTGTTGGCAAGCTCGGAGCTAATTCAGCATGAATATTTAATCAACTGTAAACAAATTACTATTGCACTGAGTGGTGCCAGTACGTGCGCTGTGTTAGTACACTTGTATGTGTGTGTCTGCCTCTGTCCTTGTATCTGTGTTAGTGTGGGCATGTCTCGTGCTCTGCCTTATTAATGCAGATGCTTCTCCTGGAGCTTAGCTCTCTATTGGAGTAGACTCGGTTATTGACTGAGCTGAAATTTAAGCTCTAATCAGCCAATAGATCAAGATCTGAAGGAGTCAAACTGCGGATTCTTTAAGCTTGGGGAACAAGTCTGAACAGTGTTTGGGAGCAGGACAGATGTGTCACGACTTGCATGAGGAATGCTGAATGCATCCCCTCAAATAAAAATGAAAGCCAAAAGATTTGGACACACCAACTTTCCGTTGTAGTCATTTCTGTTGATCTGTAGCCGTTGTGTGGGGGCTTGCAGTCTCAGCAACCCTTTCATCAGAGGCCTCTGATTCAGTGCAAGATGCGAGTATGAGTGGTTGCTTTTCCATTTTGACATGCATTTTTTTTATTGTATGTCTTTAGAAGATGTGAAAGGAAAGACTTCAAAAAATTTTTATTGACCAACTGACATTTGTTTACGTTCATGTGACATCACATCTGCCTCATTAGCTGTGCGTAACAGGAAGTGGTCAACCTGCAGTGGCTCAATAGACCAGAGCATGAGAGGTGAACGCGCTCTTGAATGCTAAAAAATGCCGGATGTTTGCACTGCTTTTAGTTGTTACAACTTATTTTTACAATCAAGGTTACTTCAGAGTTGATTGTGAAGCCATATAAAAGAGAGAACGAGGCAAGGATTTTACAAGTGGCTTTTCACTGGAGTTTGTTGTGCTCACTCTGTTTAAGCTTCATAAATCACTTTCTTCCGTTGGTTGGGGTCCTTCTCTCTTAGTTTCTGCTACTTTTCTGGTAAATTAAAGCTCGTGGGGAGATCAAAGCCATGATTTCTCTTTGTTTTGCTCATCAAGATTGTGTTTGTTGCACAAGAAGCCGATAACATCACCTGAGCTGGGCTAATTTTAACACGCTTCATTCATTGCTTCATTCAGCAGGATGCCTGAGCCATCTTCATGAAGACATTGTAGACTGGGCTCCGATGAAGAATGTAGGCTATGATCGAGTCTAACAGCTAGTCGCAGTTTGTTTGTACTTATCACATGTAGCAACGACTCTTTAAAAACACCAAAATGCGTACCAGAGTCTAAGATATGAGGGAACTAAACTGTACTTCTCCAAGTCAAAGAATTTATTCTTTTTTTTTTGGATTGTGTGGGCCTATCCATTACACAAAAATCATGTGGTCCACATGTTCATGTTCATGCAAAAACATTAGGTTTGCACATGTGTTTCACATGCAGCTCAGATGTAGAAACTTGTGGTTTGGAACATTATCATCTGTTCCACATATGGAAATGTGTATAGCATATGTGGATCACATGTTTATACATGTGCAAACATGTTGTTTTGGAACATCATCGTGTGGTTCATATGTAAAAATGTGAAGCACATGTGAAGCACATGTAAAGCACATGTGGTTCACATGCAGTTCACATGTAGAAACTCATGGTTTGGAACATTATCTGATCCACATGTGAAAACATGAAGCACATGTGGACTACATGTTTATGCGCATGTGAAAACATGTTTTGGAACATCATCGTGTGATTCATATGTGAAAACATGTGAAGCACAAAGCAAAGTGTGGTTCACATGTAGAAACTTGTGGTTTGAAATGAAATGAAATGAAAAATACTTTATTCATCCCCGAAGGGAAATTCAGTATTGTAAAAACTCACTTTTTTTTTTTTTTTTTATAAATAAACAAAAAGTCAGTTAGTCTTGTTCTTTAGGGTGATGGTTGCTGGCAGGAATGAATTCCTGTATCTCTCCGTCCTACAGCGAACTTGACGCAGCCCTCCCCACTGAACACACTCTGTTGATTCTTCACCGTGTTGTGGAGAGGATGGGAAGTGTCCTCCATCATCTTCATCAGCTTGTGAAGCATTCTTTTTTGAACGATCAGCTCCAGCGGCTCCAGAGTTATCCCCAGCACAGAACCAGCTTTCTTGATCAGCTTGTTTAGTTTCTTCAAGTCTCTGGTTCTGATGCTGCTGCCCCAGCAGATGGCTGCAAAGCTAATTGCACTTTCTACCACAGACTTATAGAAGATCTGCAACATCTTTTTGCAGACATTAAATGATTTTAGCTTCCTTAAGAAGAAGAGTCTGCTCAGACCTTTCTTGTAGATGTAGTCACAGTTGCATTTCCAATCAAGTCTGTTGTCCAGCTGAACTCCAAGGTATTTGTAGTTCTCTACCACCTCCACCTCCTCTTCCAGGATGTAGACAGGACTATGCTGCTTATTCTTGCTCCTTCTGAAGTCAACAATCATCTCATGGTTTGGAACATTATCTGATCCACATGTGGACTACATGTTTCTGCACATGTGCAAACATGTTGTTTTGGAACATCATCATGTGATTCACATGTGAAAATATGTGAATCACAAGTGGACCACATGTTTATGCACATGTGCAAACATGTTTTGGACCATCATCGTGTAATTCATATGTGAAAACATATGAAGCAATGTAAAGCATGTGTGGTTCACATGCAGTTCACATGTAGAAACTTGTGGTTTGGCACATTATCTGATCCACATGTGAAAAATGTAAAGCAAATGTGGACCACATGTTTGTGCACATATGCAAACATGTGGTTTTGGAACATTATCGTGTGACCCACACATAAAAATGTGTAAAGCACAAGTGGACGACAACGTTATGCACATGTACAAACATGTTGTTCTGGAACATTATTGTGTGATTCATACATAAAAACATGTGAACCACTTGTCGTTCACATGTGTTTCATATGGAGAAACGTGTGGTTTGGAACATTATCATTTGTTCCACATGTGAAAACGCGAAGCACATGTGGACCATATGTTTGTGCACATGTGCAAACGTAGTTTTGGAAGTGATTCATATAAACATGTGAAGCACATGTGAAGCATATGTGGTCACGTAAAATCCATGTGTTTTTTTCTGTAAAGGGGAGACATCCCTCAACTTCTTCAAGGTGCGCAAAGCCATATTTAATAAAAAAAAAATACTCAGATAAAGTCTTGCATTTTTCCTGCACATCATTAGCTATTTTGGTTTGTTTGACCACCAATTTGTTTTCTGGAAGTATGTAAAAATTCCTACCACATGACTGAATACAAGCAACTGCCTTAGCCTAAACAAGAAGAGAGAAAGTGTAACAGAAGCATGTCGTTTGACACGTAGCCAACGCAACCAAGGAAAAAGTGTTGATTAAGGCCATAGCGGCATTGTAAAAAGAATATATTTTAGTCCTTGTCATGATTGTTTTATAACCCCAACCAATTCGGTTTGATTACTAATCCCCACCAAATAACTATCATGCCTAAAACCAACCAGAAAATGACAGAGAGGGTTTTTGATTGAATGAAACTTGGGATGGAAAAAACTTGTTTAAAGATACGCCAATGTTTGCATCAAAAAACCGCTTATGAGGACTTTGCAGTATACTGTATTAAAGGACACACTAAAGAATAATTTCTTATCCATAGTGGAAATGTACACTTTTATAAGTCATATTTTGCTTTCAGTAGAGACTACGGTGTCCGAAGTTGGCTCTCCTGGGTCGTTGTCCTAAAGGTTTCGAAAGTTTCCTGCTGTAGCACATCTGAATCAGATTAAAAGATTACCATGCTTGGGAAGAAACTGACAACAAGCTGTTGAGGAGCCATCAAAGCCAAGGTAACTTTACTGATACCAAAAGTTAGATTAGTTTAACAGTAAAATAGGAACCAATTCATTTGAATCAGGTGTTGAAGAAGAAACACATCTAAAACTTGCAGGACTGCGACCTTTGAGGTTCGGAGCTGGACACCCCTGGTTTAGAGTCCTTGTGACGAATATAAAATGTTCAAACAAACAGCCCATAAGTATGAGCCACAAGAACTCTTTAGCAGCTTTGTTTACACACAGGGCTGCATGGTGGTGTGGTGGTTAGCAACGTGGCCTCACAGTAAGAGGGTCGCTAGTTCAAAGCTCTGCTGGGGGTGGGGTTGGAATAGTGGCCTTCCTGAATGAAGTTTGCATGTTCTCCATGTGTATGCATGGGTTCTCCCCAGGTATTTTGGCTTCCTCCCATAATCCAAATACATGCATGTCAGATTATGGTAATTGGTCATTCTAAATTCTCCATAGGGGTGACTGTGAACATGGTTGTCTGTATGGCCGCAGGATAATATGGTGATCTGTCCAAGGTGTACCCTGCCTCTTACCCGATAATGGCTGGGATAGACTTCAGAGACCTCTGTGACACTGAATTGGACAAAAAACGGTACAGAAAATGAATGAATAAATGACTAAGCAACCAATTTAACTGTTTTGATTGGAGAACCTGGTAAAGTGCTGTGACAAAACCTTGTGTGAACAGCTACTGTACATACAACGTAGCGGCATTCCCACCATGACTAGGGAATGCAGTGCACACATGAGGTCTTCTGCAGGGCATGTATTTATCTTGTTTTGCTGGACTTAAGAATCTGACTGTAAAATTTTTCTATCAATCATAAAGTAAGCACATAAACAGGAAATTTCCATGACAAGGAAAGGTCATGTAATGGGATTGAACACCCCAGAGCAGCTGCAAGGCCTGGAGGAGAAATTGTTTTGCCAATGAGCCACATTTGAAGCATGTTAATCCAATCGTCAATGGGTGCAATGGTTTAATTAAATTTGACTATGAATCCTTAAGCTATAAACTAATCCACTGCATAAGATAATGCCATGCAATGCAGTCTTTTTTTTTAATGATGAAGTATTGGTGAATAATCAGTTGAATGCACATCAAGAAAACAGAAGCAAGCTTTTCTAAATCTGACATCTTTATCATACAGTAGGTTAACGTGTTGTTCGTATGTTAAGAATGATCTTTTGGATGCACATGCATGCACCGTGGGGCTCTGTGGGAAGAACATAAACACATACTTTTTACTGAGCCAGTCAGAACAAGACTGTGTAGTACAGCAACAAAGGGGATATTGCCAATAATTGCTTTGCAATTCTGCAATTCTATTTCTTCTAATTCTATTCTAACAAAGAAAATGTTAATGGTTATTTTCACCTAAAAAAAAAACAAACGTAACTTTTAGTGAAAACCGCGGAATAGCAGCTCAATTCATCTAGGAATTAGTAATGTTTAATGAGAAACTATGCAAAACTAAAAGTTAAAAAGGGGAACCTGAACAGTTTTACAGATTTTTTAAAGAGAAGCAACACACACAAGTATCTCTACCAGATGATGTTGACGATTGACAACTCTAGAAAGGTCAGGAGAATCGAGCGATAGCCCCCAAATTCAACTTTAGAACCACCATGAAAATCCAAAAAGGAATAAAATCCAAAATATATCACAGGATGAGTGAATTCATTATTAAACCTCCTTCATCTTCAAGTAAACAGCACTTCTAAAAAACAAAAACAAAACTGTAATATCGCTTTTTTGTTAGGTTTTTTTTTTCAGAGTTTTGAACCTTTTTTGTTGTTTTAAACAGAATAATATGATTTAATGATTTAATGGAAAGAAACTGTGAATTCACAAGTCGCATATAATATAACATGAAAAACCTGTAACTGTAAAATCATTTAACACATTTTAAAAGAATATACAGTATTTAATTTCACAGCAAAAGAATGTTATTAAAACACATTTTTCAAATGTTTGTGGGTGGGCCTAAGCACGCCCCATCCACTATTCAGATCAGCCCAGAGCCTGCCCCACCCAGAGAAAGCTTTGTGCACGTAATTATGAACTATTTTGTTTTGGACACATGTAAATCAGTGTTGGGACCTCAGTTGTTCAAATATTTCCCATCATACTTTGTGGCTCTGTAAGAGTAGTGTATATGTGTATATGTGTAGCTTGACTTTTTCGAGGTTTACAGAAACTTCACATGTTTTGCAGGTTTGTTATAGCTGCTGTACTCAACAGGACCACAACCTCTCTCTGCCTGACTGATTTCTGCGCAGAAGTCAAAACGTGGCATTGCCACTCGTTTCTACTAGCAAGTAAGACTCATGCAAGAAAATCAGTAGTTGATTGAACTAAAACTAAGTATCATCAGATAGTTCAATAATATGAAGCACATCTTGCATTAACTAACTAAATACACAGGGTTCCCACGCGTCCTAATGATGGAAAATGAACATTTTTCCAGTCATAAAAAACACATGGAATATGAGAAAAGAGTAAAATGACCTGGAAAAGCTTGAGTTGTCCTGGAAAATTATTTTTCCTCCCACTGCTTCAAGAAAATAGTGGGAGCCCTGATACAAGAGCTTTTTTTTTTTTTTTTTTTTTTTTTTTGCAAAACTGCATTAAGCAGAGCAAATATTACTGGTTAAAATGTCATTATAGGCATGCTTTTCTGTATTAAAATGCCAAAATGAAACTTAGATCCAAGTTAATTATAAACTGATTATACAGTGTATTTCTGACACCCCAACTGCCGGAAAATTAGCCTACCTTTTAACGTTTATTGATTTTAACAGTGTACCAGGACCTTCATGATTCATCTTAAAGAGAGGCAGTGAGTCAGGGGAAAAATATTAGTATTTCTTTTTTTTCTTTCTTTTTTTTTTTTTTTTTTTTTTTTGAGGTGAGCAGCACAAGACAAAAGAAAGACATGACTGACGTTTGTGGGTTTTTTTTCTTCTTCTTTTTTTTTTTTTTTGTTCTTTTGCTGCTATCTCTGTTTCTGTCTCACAGTGATGAGTCTGCTTTCATGCAGTATCCCAGCTTGTTTGTGTGGTTTGCTTTAAGCAGAGAAATTAGCTGAAGCTCTAAACTGGACAGTGCTGTTCTCATGTTTTTGTTCAGTTCCATATAATTGCTTAGGGTTTAAATTTGGGTGGGAATGTTTGGTGTAGTCTTTTAGCTGAGTTTCTCCCCGTCATTTCAGCATACTACTTGTTAGGACTGGTGTTTCGAAGAAAAATCTGTATTGCACATATCTCACGCTGCTCCCTGTGTAGGAGACTGGTGAAAAGGCTAATATAGTCCTTGACACCTGTTGTCCAAAGCCGGCTGATAACGTATCAATAAATAAACATTTAAGCTAGTCTGAGTACATTTCCCCCCTCCAGTTTATTTTAGCTTAAACTGCCTTTTGTTTCACCCTCTGGTCACTGTATTGCGTGTTTATTCTTCCTTGCATCTTTGCGGCCAGTCTGTAAAATCCTCGCGCTCTCTTCCCTGCACGCGCCACCGTGCACGTGCGCGCTATTTGCTCTCCGCTTAACCTCGGTACAACGTTTCGAGGCGACTCAACACGGCCGCTTTCAAATCTCTATCTGTCTCTCGCTCGCTCGCCCGCTCGCGCGCGCCTCCACCTCCCTCCTTCTCCTCCTCCTCTTCTCCTTCCTACCTGATTCAGAGCCGCTCCGACGCTATGCGTATGACCGCGTCTCTCTCTGCAAGGCGAGCACGACCGGAGAGACCCGCACGCCGCTGCTGCTGTTTTTGACCACCGGCCGGCTGACGAGACACCCAGGCCGGGCAACAGGAGCGGGGAGACGCGCTGCTGATTAACGTCCGGACGGACGGGACAAGCGGGAGGCGGATTGATAAGCGGAGGTAAACAGTAGCTTCATTTTTATCGACACACGCGAGAGCAGAGGGGGGGTACATTTGTGCGCGGAGGAGGGGGGTGGCCGCGCGGTAGCGGCGGTTCGAGTCCCGCGGGTTCGCTCGTGAATGTTTTCGCGTTAATGACAAACGGAGCCAACTGAAGCGAATATGCGGGAGTTTAACGGACTGTTGATGCTCGCGTGTCCGCCGCGAGCTCTCTACGGCGGACACGGACGGAATGAATGATAAGAGGCGCCCGACAGCCTGTTGTGCATCCGCTTTTGTTTATTAAATAACAATAAATAAACAAAAAAGAGTGGCACATTGGTTAAACCTGCACGCGCGCGACGTTTACGGTGTTTTTAAAAGATGTGTGCGGTCAAGTTGGTTGTCACCGGTGCGGGTTGGGGGGGGTGCAGACAGGCTTTTGAATAACGTGGTCACACCGTAATCAAGGAAAGGCGCACGCGCCGAGCTGACACACACACACACATATATTTTATTTGGGTGTTTTCATTGCAGAAAAACGCCGGTTCGATGCACGCGAGTTGCTCGCGTACGGGAAGCAGGCGGACTCTTCCATATCTCCTGTGAAGAACGCGGAATCACGCTGCGTGTTTTTGCCAGTAATGAGCTTTATGACCTTCATCATCATCATCAGCGCCTTTATGTTTATGTATCTGTCGTGGTTGAGCTGTGCGCCGGAGACAGTTCTGCTTTTAAACACACACAGCAGGCTAAACTGTGAACTTCAAACTCAGGAAGAAGTAAAGAGGAACTGAGAAGCGTCTCTTATTCTGTCTTCCGCACCCTGTTGAAAGTTTGAAATAGCCGTGGGAAAAAAATTTATCAGTGTTGGATGAATATTAGGTTGTTTATATTTTCTGAACTTCCAGAGGAGGAGTTGTCGGCATCTCCTGCCTCTAGTAAAAAGGAAAATCTCTTGAGTTTTTTCTCTCCTAATCAATAATTCATCTCCATCTTTTCCAGAGTTGGATAGAGAGATCAACATCAGGGACCCGAAGTCCTCGCCTCTCCTTATCCACTTGGCCAAGTTTTTACCTCATCCACTCCTCCTTTTCCACCTCCTTCCCCTTTATTGTTTTCAGTGTTTTCTTCGTTTCCCTACATTTGTCTTGCTGTTCTTTCCTCTGCTCTGTCCTTCAATTGGAAACTCATCATGGCATCCAAACTCAGCCCAAACGTCCTGTATGTGGCGGGGCCTGGTGAGTCGCTGGGGTCGCCCCAAGGAGACTCGGAAAGGACTCATATCGTGAGTATTTTTTCAGTCCTTCTTCCTATATGCTCTATAACTTCTTAATTTTACCTGAATCCTGAGAATAAAGCAGTATCAAACTGATTTATAGGTTTAAAACGTGTTTAATTTGTAGTTTTGTAACTCAAAGGACTCAACCCAAGAAAAATCTGTATGCCTTTGTTGTTTTTTAATATAATAATAAAAAAATATCATTAAAAAAAGCAAAATTTGGTGAAAGCAGAGCATTATCATGTCCAGACTGCAAAAATTGGGACAAAGTCCAAGATAAACCTATTCATGACCAGAAACAGCAGTCAATCAGCACGAAAGACTTTTAAAAAAATGCAGTGCAAGTCAAGAAAATGTTACAGTTGCATTGAATTTGTGGGTATTTTTATTCACGGGTGACATTATTAATTCAGTGGTAGTGTTTCTTTACGTCCGCACTTAAATCCATTCATGTGAAAAGCAAAGTACATCTTCTGTTTTAAGTTTTTAATAATAAATCGTATTACGTTTTATTGGAAGGCACAGTTTAAAACGCTCAAGAACATTGAACAATACCCATTGTGACATAATTTAGACAAAAAAAAAATCATGTTGTCCTTATAATTTTATAAAATGAGGTGAATACAACCTCTGAACAGATGATGGTTTACTTTTTTGTTACCCCTTTGACAAAAGCTGTGCCAAGATGTAGACATAGTGTGTGTGTAAACTGCCTTTTTAGGATTTAAGTGTGTAAAAAAGATGTCAAATTGCCTTTATTCAAGCTGTTCTGATTACCTCGACCTGGATAACTGACAATCCGCACCAACATTTTGGTAGTTTGCTGGTTTGGAGCATTCAGGTGTGTGTTACTACAATGCCAAGGAGGAAAGACATCAGCATTGGTCTTAGAGAAGCAAATGTTGCTGCCCATCGATTTGTTAGGAGTTATAAGGTCACCAAACCATTTAAAGTCAAACATTCTGCAGTGAGAAACATGAACAAGTGGAAAATATTCAAGACTGCGCTCAATCTGCATTAACCACAAAAAGACCAAAGAGATGCATCTCAGACTCTACGGGCTATAGTTAGCAACCAGTGCTGTACATTATTGTCTGTAAGATACATTATTGTGTGTTGTAACATGCCATATACACATGTTCGGACAGTTTAGATTTGCAGATTTACATCTGAGCAAACCACAAGACGTCTGGAACAGCGTCCTTCAGGCAGACGAGATGACTGTGGAGATATTTGGTCATGCACAGCCCCACATGGGAAAACCAGCATATCATTATAAACAAATCAAGCGGGTGGTGGAGGTGTTATGTTTTAGGTTTATTTTGCAGCCACATGTCCTGGACACCTTGCATTCATTTAGCTGACCATGAACAACTCTGTGTATACCAAAATATTCTGGAGTCAAATGTGAGGCCATCTGTCCGGCCGCTAAAATTGGCTGAAACTGGGTCACGCAACAGCACAATGATCCCAAACACAGCAGCAGATCTGCAACATAATGGCTAAAAAAGAAAAGAATCAATAGTCCAGTCAAAGTCCAGATCTAAATCAGGCTGAAATGTGCATAGATGAACGCTTGTAAGCCACACTGAACTCAAGTGGGCCAAAGGTCCTCCAGAAAAATATGAGAGCGTTAACACCTCACAGAAAATGATCGCTTAAAATTGCTACTGCTGAATCGTGACATGTACCTCATTTTCACACGCTGCGTCTGCACTTTGGTTCAGTAAATGATGACTTGTTTTAATATTTACTGTGCTTTTTTTTCATCTGATATTCTTTTAACCACATTTGAAGACCAGAATATTCCATTCTTTTACCATTATATATATGTGAAAATTTGTGATATGATAGTACTGGAAGAGATCATGCTTACTTGGGAGACCACAACAATGAGAAATGTTGCATCAACACAGTTGGGTGGGGAAACATTAACACTTGACGAGGTTGTTATTGAAGCAGATGTTTCATATATGAGATAAACAATACTTATCCTTTTTAATCATAAATAGTAAATTTGTATGGATTAGAAATAGATCTGCTTTCAATTTATTCTATAATCTAGGCAATTGGGTTTGCTTTTGAAATTTTGCTCCCTATTAAACTACTTTCAGTTCTTTCCATATAAAGTTTGCCAGGTATTTTGGTCCATGATAAAATGAGCCAACTACAAAGCATTGTATATTCAGAAGTGATAGATGACATATTTCTACCTGTTATAGTAGAGTTGGGTCAATAGATTATTTCCCTTCATGAACAGAGATAAAAGTCGAGTTAAAAAACTACAAATGTAGCTCAGCTTTACTAAATATTTCTGCTTTCGTCTAATACTATTTAGCGCCGGGGGGGGGGGCGGGGGCAAAACAGAACGGGCAAAAAAAAAAAAAAAAAAAAAAAAAAAAAAAAAAAAAAAAAAAAAAAAAAAAAAAAAAAAAAAAAGAAAAAAAAAAAAAAAAAAAAAGAAAAGAAGAGAAAAAAAAAAAAAAAAAAAAAAAAAAAAAAAAAAAAAAAAAAAAAAAAAAAAAAAAAAAAAAAAAATTAACATAATGCAGTGTGTTTGTTTGAATTCTTCTGAGAAAACCTGGGTTCTAGAAGAACTCAGATTTTCTGTGTTGGTGCAACTTTTCATTTTATGAACAGCCTTTGACAGCGAAGGCAATGTCCTCAGGACGAGTTAAAGATCATGTTTTTCTTGATTTCATCATCTCTGTCACTAATAGCGCAGTTAAACCCCTCAGGAGTTCAACACCAACTGCTTGACAAGTTTAAACATGAAGCTGTGATACTCTCAGCTGTTTGTAAGACAACTGTAAATCTGCCAGGACTTCAGTGGTACAACTCACTTTATGTACGTCCACTGAGCAAATGACTAACATCACAGGCCCACCAAGACTCTCCGTCACTTTCAAAGGTGTGTCTGATTCAAGCCATAAAGAACATAAACACAAAAGTTCCTTTAAAAAATAAATGAAATCATTACTGTAGTATGTATCCTGTCTGAAGAGAGCATTAGTGACGGCTAGGCTGGAGATTACATCCGTGTGTCGTTGCAACACCACCTGTGTTACCACCTTCTGAAACCTAGTGTATTTACTCCAAACCAGGTGGTGAAAAAGGTCCTACTTGGCAACATTACATAAGATTGCTGTAAATCCACTTTACAGTAGTTGTCCCTGTTTTAAAGTTGTTTTTTTGACCAAAAGAAGTGGAGAGAATGTAAAAACAAAGTTGATGTTTTGGCGATTTCCTCAGTTTTGTTTCTTTTGTGAAATTCATTTACAATAAATTTGTGTAAAATAGTTAATTTTGTAGAGAAATCTCCCAGAAATAACAATGACCTCTGTAATAGACCTTAATGCTGCTGTTGATACGAGTAGGCAATGCATGCTAGCACTATGGACATAAGGCTCATTTACTGCAGGACAAACAAACGTTCTCGTCCAGTCATGGTATCAAAAAGAAGCCAAACAACTCCACATTTGACCAGTTTCTATATTGTTTTTAGTCGATGTTGGATAAGGTTTAGTCACCAAGACTACTTGGTTAGGTTTAGGAAAATATCTTTACTTAGAAAGATTCTGGTTTAATTTTCATGGTTGTGTTAATAAAGTACACATAGAAAGTTTGGTTGGGACTCATGACCCATATATCAAACAAAATAAGGAGAAACTTTCTTCTTTCAGTCATGTTCGCATAAAATTTTCCCATATTACATTTTGGAATGTTAAGATATCGTAGTCATATTTTCCACAAACCATGCTAAATTGATGATATAGTTCTGACAACAAATCGCAAAGGCCTTATACAAACCATTCCCCTTGGTCTTGCCCCTATGTTGGCAGAGGTATGATACCCCTTTTAATGTAATGAACACTTCAACACCCCCCCCCCCCCCAAGCCTCCTTTAAAGGGTTAGATGGCTAGCACTCCCGTCACCTATGATCACGAGCTGTGGGTAGTGGTTAGAGCAAGATTGTGAATTCATGTTGCTGAAATGAGTTTCCTCTGCAGGGTGGTTGGGCTCTCCGTTTAGCGATAGGGGGAGGAGCTTGCTAATCAGGGAGGGGCTTAAAGTAGAGTCATATGCTGCATTTTCATTACACTTAGAATTCTACAAAACTTAAATATCGCAATTAAGAGACAACTCTCAAATCTAGCAAAACAGTTTTTACTGAAGAGGCAGTTTTTCAGACATTTTGATAAAGCAGTTTTCGCAAAGGTATAATGGAAACACTTTTTCGCATTTATATAGCATTAGGCATGACATAGGGGTGGCAAATACCAGTTATTCCTTCTTAATTACGATGTTTATGATTATATAAACTTTGGAATCATAGTGATGGGGGAAGTTTTACCAGTCACGTGTAGGCCTATGAAAAACCTGTAAATCACCATAATTCAGCAAGAGGATTTCAAAGTGGAGTCTTGCGGGACGGGATTTTACAAGAATTCCAGCTGATGCGCTAAACACCAACTCAACTGTACTTTTTCTAAATTTAAGAAAAATCGCATTTATTTTTTCAAGAAAGTGTAATGGAAACAGCTGTCGATCCTCCACATAGAGAGGGGCCAGATGAGGGGGCTCGTCTTGGTTGCCTCCCTTGTGAGGTGTTCGGGTGTGTCTCACCAAGAGGAGACTCTGGGGAAGACCCAGGACATGCTGGAGGGACTACAAGTCCAGTCACACTTGGCACAGCTGGAGTATGTCCCGAGAACAAACAGCAAGAGTAACATGCTTCACATTAAAACTTCAGTCTAACCAGTGGCCACGGCACAGTTCCCAGACCCACTCCCGGAAGTGGTCTGCAACGGTTGCTTGGTTAAGAACAATTGAGAGGGACCCAACTACAGTCACCATACGTCACCATATATCCAATCCAGTCCCAATTGGAAGTTTGTTCCTTTTGTAACTTACAAAACTCTAACCCGAACCCTGAACCCCAACCCCAACCCTAACCACCCGACTACACCATACGCATCTGTTTGCAAGCCGCAGATAGATACTTTTAGCGGTGTTTAATTAACTTCCGCTTGAGACTTCCTGTATGGATTGGATGTATGGCGGTGCCCTTGTCAGTAATTGTTACTGCAGTTAAGAAGTCTTGGAACAATTGGGTATTTCACCCATACAAACGCGGTCACATGACGCGGTGGCATAGTGGCGCATTTCCATCCAACTTTGCAAGTATGACCGGAGGCCATATGTACTAGAGTTTTGACACCAGGTGAATTAAAACCAATCGTGCCTAGTGTGACCCTGCCCTGTGTCTCTTGGCTGGCCTGGGAACATCCCAGGATTTCCCCAGACAAGCTGGCAGTTGTGGACGGGGAGAGGGTAGTCTGGGCTCCCCAGCTTAGGCACTTGCCCTGCAACCTGACCTTGAATAAACAGCAAGAACATTGATGGATGACTAGTATTCCTTGAGCTCGGGGATATCTTACCCTTTCAATATGGAGGGATCAGGTCCCAAGTGGTAAGGCCAAGAGGAAGAGTTGAGCCTGTTTTCTGTTATTTACCCTTTCTTTACCTCTCCTTTCAGACTGGAGAAGCAGGAGAAGAGTCCTCAGACAGCGAAGGAGAACAAGAAGAGACTTCACACAAGCTGATCCGGAAAGTGTCGACCTCGGGCCAGATCAGGGCTAAGGTAGGTGTAGATGGAGCGAAAGTGAACGTGTTTGTAGTTGGCAACAGATTCCCTACTGCTTTTCATCAACTAAATGGAGAGAAAACTCAGTGTCAGGTGATCTCAAGAGGGTTGAACTCTTTGGACATACAAAAAATATTCTCATATAGAGCTTTTCTGAGCATCAGCAAACCAAAGAGCCATAAAACCTTTTATTCCTCAGTTATCTGGAGAAAGTCACAAAGTCTCAGAATGTTTCATCATGGCCGTACTGGTAGCCCCAGTGCTTGAGTTGCTTACAGTAGTTTTATCAAACTGAATCATCTGGACACACTCGTGTGGCTCTGATGCCTTTATTGGAGACTTCACTCAATAGTAGCAGTTTTCAGCCTCTGACTTGTCAACTGTATGAAATCTTTCACTTTCACTCTTCTGGCTCTTCCTCTATTTGGTGTAAGTTTTAAATCAGACGTTTGATCTAATCTTGACCTCCATGTCTGAGTGTGCGAAAGGCCAGCTGACGCCCGATCCACTTCCTGCTTGCGTCATTTTTCCCTCTCATACCATTACTGTGATATCTTGTCTTTAAATCTCTGATCGAGAGGAAGTGATCGCACAATAATAGTTTCCTTTCTTATTGGTCTTCTGGTACCTGCTTATTGGCCTCTGAACTCCGGTATTGATCTCTAAATATAAGCTTCTTACTGGCAACATGCACACAAAGTGTGAGTCATTTAGTGGTACCGAGGTCACATCTATAATGAGTGTTCAGTTTTTAATGAAAGCTCATCTAATAAATGAAAATATATGACTTCATGTGGGGGCATTTTTAATTTAAACTAATGAAATTCTGTAAATCATGTGTTTTATTAATATTTTTTAAGGAAATTATCCCAAAAAGAAGAATGAAAAATGAGGAAATGATTAAAAAACCAAATACAAATCTTAAGACAATATAAATTTGGTCATATAAACATTAGAAATGAAAAGATTCTGTTCTTTTTGTTTTGTTTTTCCACAGATGTTAAAAAAGCCATTAAATAATGATAAAACAAAATTCCAGTTCCGTCCATGAAAACAATCATTAACAATCATTGGCAGATCTTGTAAAATCACGTGTAAAGCAGAAAACTTACAGTTAGTTAAGAATGGGTTTTCAGGTGAGGGTTTGATGTGATGGCACACCCAGCAACCTGTCTCCATGGGGACAACATCCCATAACGCCACTTTTTTTTCACACGCTGGGAGATGATGGTATCGGATATTGGTCTGGTATTGATCAGCTGATCTAACTGGATGCTGACACAATGCAGTGTGTGTATGTGAACTATACACAGGGTTGCCATGGTTACAAGGTCACAGTTATGGGTGCCAGATATGACCCGGTGATGTCCTCTTTTCAGTTTTTTTTGTTTATAAACTGCATGTTTTGTTCTACAAACAAGGCCAAGCTGGGTTTTTTTTGCTCGTTTTTTAATTCAAGTAAATCTTTGTTGATATAAACAGAAATTCAGACATTCCCTAATACATTTTAAACTTAATGTGTAAGTACAAGGGAATGACTGATACAGATTTTTTAGGGCTAATACTGATATTTTCTCTTCAGCCAATAGCCGATACAACATGCTGATATTTGGGGCTGATACTGCATTAGACTCCCAAATTAATATAATAAAGGATACTATGGAAAATAATTTTACAACTATTTTGATATAAAAAAAAAGAACTTCAAATAAATATCTAAAAAAGAAACAGAGCACTTGTAAACAAACATTAAATAGAAACTAGGGCTGGGAAAAAATATTGATACACTGAAATATCACAATATTTTCACATGCTGATTTCATATTGATATTTAAAAACGCAATGTTGATCTATTTTATCAAAGAAATCTTGTGAGATATTCTCTAACAAAATCTCACGAGATTTCACAAAACCCGCAAGATTTTCTAACAGAAAAATTAAATATTGTGAGATTTCACGAGTAAAATAGATCAATACCACAATTTCAAATATCGATATATCAACATATGAAAATATCGCAATATTTCAGTGTATCGATATTTTCCCCACCTCAACAGAAAAATTTTACTTGTGTATATATTTTTATTGATAACATAATAAATGTACACTTTATTTGTTAATGAATAAAATTAAGTACATTTATATCTGTATTAATTTGTTACTTTTTAAAAGTGTTTATGTCAAGCCTGATGCCTTCACTCACATGACCAGGTATACAGTTCATTCATTCAACAGTAGTATCGGATCAGTATCGGGTATTGGCTGATATGCTCAGCCCACGTATGTGTATCAGATTGGATCATAAAAACACTGGATAGGTGCATCTCTAGCCGACTTCAGCAAAAAAAGCATTTATTGGCCTAAAATATCGACCAGCCGATGTATCGGTCTAAACATAGAAAGTAATTTCAGACATTTGACATTCAAGAGTTGTTTATATCAGATTTACATGTTGGACAAACCATCCTGGACATATTTAGACAGTTTAATTCTGACTTTACCAGGAAAGTTGTAAGTCATCGCTAAAAACAACAATCAGACTGCTGTTTTAGTAGTAAGATGCCTCAAACAAACAAAAACACAAATATACAGCCAAATAATTACAAAACTCAAACCCAACAATAAAGGAGTACAAATATAGTAAATGACAAAGCAATAAAGATAAACTTACTCCCAATTAAGATGAAAACACAAGGATAGAAATAAATAGATTAATAAGATTAAATGACATAAAATGGGTGGGTGGGATAATGATAATAAAGGGGACCCCCACATGCAGCTCCTTTCTTATGGGCTGCAAAGAAGCTGCTGCCAGCGGTGGCTGCAGATCTTGGATTTACCTGACTCTGAGTGTGTGTGTGCACGCCTTGATTAGATTGTATGTACCTCCAGTCATGTGACGAAGCTTAATCTAGTCATCGACCTCGGGATTATGCTTGAGTGACAACAATGGCTCGAGCGGATTAATACGTTTGTGTGTCCTTTTGATTTGTTTATGTACACATCCAGCAGGTGTGTGTATTGGTGTGTTTTAGGTGAATTGACCGTACGGTCTAGATGTTTTACTTTGGGTTTGTGTGTGTGCTGTCTCCCGCTAAGCAGCATTAGAGCCCCGCTTCCTCCTTCCGCTCTGTCATTTGCCTTGGCTCACTTTGTCTGCCGCCAGTTATCGTACTTGTTAGAAGTTGCAGCGTGTTAACACACTCGCTGAGGAGGTGCTGCTTCTTATCGGCCGTGACATGACATTATGCAGCATTAGATTAATCCAGTCCCTCAGATGTTAAGTAATTGTACAGATGCTGTGATAACTCTCAAACATCCTTTTCACTCTGTCGGTGTAACTGGATATATTTGAGTTTTTGGTTTGATGGCATTGCTAGATAAATATGTGTATTTTGACTCACTGAGTGTTTAGTGAGGTATTTTGTCATGAGTGTAAATAAAATGATGTTTTGACATCCCTGCTCTGCTGAGTGTGAGGAATCCACAGTCTGCTCCATAATCAAAATGAATGTGACCTGGGAGATTTGCTAATTGGTTGCCTCAGCGCTCAGATTCTACTCACTAGATTGGATTTTAAGACTGATGGAGATTGATTTGCGTCACGTGGTGGGAATCTGTTTCAGTTTTTGTCTGACCCGTCTATAAGAGAAACTCAAAGATGCTATAAGTCAAAGCTTTATTGTTTATGTTAAATGTGGAAAAACTGTTTTTTAGTCCAAACAGTGGCCTCAGCAGTAAGATTTACACCTTGTAAAACCACACAGCTTTACAGTTTGAGGCTCTGTAGCATGTTGTCTTCAGCCTCCCCCTCACATTTCCTGTCTGCATCTTGTTTTTATTCTGGTGGCCCTTAGGTGCTAAATGGAACATCATCGAACAAAGCGGCAAACACAAAAACAAATGTGTTAGAAAACAAAACAGAAAAATACAATGTTTTAGGACGTTTTGACGAGTCAGAAAACAAATAGAAACCATGGAAAACAGCATTTTAGAATATTAAGAAAAGCTTAGAAAGAAAGAAAAAAGGGGTAAGGAAAAATTTCATTAGAGAAACAGACAACAGAAAAGAATCCACAAAAGAGAAAAAAAAACACATAAAGAATATGACGTTTTTGACATTTTAGCAAGTCGGAAAACTAAAAAGAAAAAGCAATATAGCATTCTACAATTCAAAGCAAAGCACAGATTGGAAGAAAAAACAAAACAAAACAAAAAAAATCAACACAGCCAACATAAAATAATCGAAAAAACAGAAACAAAACAAAACGGAAAGGTTACAATTGTGGGGAAAACATTTCAGACAACAAAGTAATGCAAACAAACAAAACAGAGCAAAGAACCAAAGAGTCAGAAAAAGCAGCATTTCAGAAAAGATAAATACAGGCAAAATAAGGGGAAAAGAAAAAAAATGCAACATTTCAGTAAACAATAACAAAACTATACATGTTGAGCCATGAGAAATGTTTATTTCTGTATATATTTAAATGTATAGAAACTGCAAATATGAAGCAACAGATATTGCAACATACCAGAAAACAACCAGGAATATAAAACAAAAAACAATAACCATAAAAAAGCGCAGCCAGATGCGCTTCCTTTGGTTTGTTCTCTGATTTTCACCTTGTTTTTCCAAATGTTGTTTCACCTTTCAGTTCATTACTCTGAAATGTTTTTTACTTCAAGACCTTTTCAACTGTCTAAGTAACCAAAAACATGTCCCACAGCACTGATGTGTACTTAAATAAATGAGTGTTTTAAATATCTGTTTGTAAAAACAGAGTAAGGCCTTGCGTTGAACTAGATGGAGCCTGTGAGTGGATGAGGACGTTGCAGATGCAGTCGACTCTGGACACTAACCAGATGTTTGGGACGGAGATTTCACTTCAGCTATGACTGTTACTGTTCACATAACACTCGCAGAGCAGCGAGAGCTTCTAATTTTAGTGATGTTTGAGCGTTTGTTATCTAACCACCTATACAGGACTAAAATGGAAAAAGAGAGGGAGGGAAAATCTACACTTTATGTAGTTTTCTTTATAATGCTTGTTCAGGTTATATTGTTATTGGCCACTTTATTAGGTCCCCCGTGCTACTACTGGGCTTGACCCCCTTTACTTCCAGATTTGCCTTAATTCTTGGTGTCATAGATTCAACAAGGTGTTGGAAACATTCCTCAGATTTTGCTTCATACACACTCAAAAATAGAGGTACCAGTTTGTACTTAAAAGGGTACAAAAAAAAAAAAGGATACAAACGCTTGTCGCTGGGGGTGTTCCTTTTTTAAAAAGACATTTCTGTACCCTCGGTCCTGGTCCATTTTTGTACCTTATCAAGCTGTATGAGTTAATAAAGTACAATTAAACCAATTAAAAATTATGAATAAAAGTCAACAAAATAGAGATTATGACAACAATCAAAGATGCTAATAATAAATGAATAATTATTATATGAATATTAGGCCAAACACATATAAAACAATTATACATATAATCATTAGTATGATTACTATAATTATTATGAAAATCATAATATAATAGCTATAATTATACTACTGTTTAGAAGTACTGCTAATTATAGTTACTGTACAAGGTACCCTTGGGGTTGAAATGGTACAAATTTGTACTTTATATTACTTTGGACCCTTTTTCATTGTTTAAAGGTACACTTCTGGCATCATAAAGACCAATGTTGTACTTTTGAGAGAACATTTGTGAAAAATGTACCGACAGGTACAGAAATGTTCCTGTCTCGTACCTCTATTTTTTAAGGGGTGTATTGACAGGATAGCATCAAACTGCACATCTATGATGAGAATCTCCCGTTCCACCACATACCAGGGCTGCTCTGTTGGATTGAGACAGTTTGAGAATTTGTCCTTGAAGTAAAGACTAAATAGTGATGTCATTTTACTCAGTTACACCACAGTGTGTATTTCTCTCTTCGTGATTCCTGTATTTCTCATGATGGCGTTCTGCCCCGATGCATGCACACACAGAACAACTCTGTTTGCTTCCTATTGTCATAAATCTGGAGAACTGCTCATATAGAACTGCAGATCAATACGCTCCATCCAGAAACACGATGCATTATTGTAGCGGGACGGTATGATTCACGGTCCAGTATGGGTCATCAATACAGAGACACATCTGATGGTGATTACAGATGCATTTTAGGTGCTCTTAGTGTTTTTTTCAGGTCAGTAGTTTGTCTCATGACCTACAGTGGCAAATCTTCCTGTTTATTTATGATATTTTGACCCTATTGACTTAGAAATTAAATGAATTGGTAGTCCAGAGCACAGCAGGACCAGCATATCCCACATACCTCCGGTCTTGGAGACAAATATACTGATTGCCGATAACTGATATCGATGCCGATACCAATGTTAAAGCTGAAAAATAAATTATGTAATATTCATTCCTTGTGCAAAATTAGAAAAATACCTCAACTTCTGTTATACATAGCAAATCAAACTTGATGACAGTTGTTCAAACAAAATGAATAAGATATGTGCATTATATCCTAGAACCACCTGGATTTTCTTCTCCCTGAGAAGAGGAAAAAAAAATAACCCCAAAACAGGGGATATTTGGTTATTTACACAAATGACCGTGTATAAACTCTGTTCACACAGAACACAAGTTTTAAAGTCTGTAAAAAATATGTTTTTGAAGAAGAAAAAGTTTGGGTTTTTTTAGACTTCAGAAACAGCGGCCTGATCGGTTAAATGTTGGTGGGGTGGCCGATGTCCGATACTCAGTTTTAAGGCCGATATAGGCCAATATTGGCCAATACTTTTGGGGGGCCAATTATATTGTGCATCCCTAATTGCAATTTGTTTGGAAGCTCTATCGGAATGAAAATGATCCATGTATAGACGTCATTCTGAATGAAAAGTGCCAAACCAAAAGGATTTTCAGTCATTTCACAGGGGAAGAATATTCATCTTCTCAAACCAGTTGTGTTCTTATATAAACATTGAATTGGTAGGTTAATATGTTAACATCTTCCGGTGCATGTGAAACAGGACCCCTCTGCTTAAATTTTGGTGTATGTACACACCAGATTGGAATTAGCTATTTCCCATGTAAACAGCTGCTCTAAAATTTCAAATCAGAATGATTTCAATCCAAATGGGGAAACAATCTCCATGGAAACGTGAATTTTGTCTCTCTTTGTGCAGATAACAGTTTACTAAGATGTGCTGATTGCTTTGATAAGATATAAAAAAGAAAACCCTTTGAATGTTGGTTTATTTCTGACATCTTCAAATGCAGTAGTGTTTATTCAGATTTTCTCTCATGATGTTGGTGGGTAAAAAAAAAAATCTAAAGAAATGGAAACAACTATGTTAGAGCTGTTTATATCAGTCAGGTATGCTATGTTCCTACGTATATTATCCATAGCTATAGTTGTGTATCTTAATGAAGCATAATGATGATGATATAGAGTATTTGGTGGCTGCTGTTGACACTATATCGGATGTGGAATAACAGAGGCTTATGTTTGTATGGCTGCAGCGTTTCCATAATGATGAGTTCATGGACTCACCATCATCCATTAATACAGGACATTGTATCTTCCAGTAAACCCCATAATTTGCTGTTATGATAATGTCAAAGTCTAAGAGTTTCACGAGTTAATGTGATTTAAGCTACCACATAAGGAAAATTGTGTTTTTGCTTTTAAAGCTTGATGAAGAAGTGACTTCCTTTTCGTGGTAAAAAGCCGGCTCACCAATGTGCGCCTCTGAGTGTCTATTTCCTCTTAGTTTAGTCTCTGTCCGCATTTGTTCTCTGTATTGTACTTCCGTTTATTCAATAAACAGTCATTGAAGGCGGGAAATTAGGTGCTTCACTTATCAGTAAATGGTGAGTTAGATGGCAAAACGGAGGAGGAAAAAGTATGTCATCATCTAGGACTGAAACCAAGAAAATTTAATTTAATTCAATTTGATTTAATTTAATTTAATTTAATTCAATTTGATTTGATTTGATTTCAGGTCTGTCAAACTCGCTTTAGCTCAGAAACAGCAGCATAAAATCTCTGTAAAATAAGTACATTATCAAGATGTTTATATTTAAAGTTTCGTCTTTTGCCCAGTGGCAATTTTGTATTTTATTTTTTAATGTGCTTAGCTGATTTGCGGTTAGAGACTTGACGATGTCGTGTCGAGGGGGGCTGCCATTCTAAAAATAGGTTTTACACGTAGGGCGGGCCGTCTCTTTGATATGTCCTGAGCACTTTGATTATGGTTGATGACTTAAACTCAGCTTTTAAAGTGGTCTGCAGCCCAAAACAAGCTGGCTGTTTAATTTGAGACAGTTGTGGCGCCTGTAGGAAGTTACAGGTTTAGTGCCCATAGTGGCCAAAAGTTACACGGTATAACTTTAATGGACTACCCTTTCAGAAAATATTTTATGGACAACCTGAAATTCCTTGTGACAGATAAGTGCAGCTTCAACAATATTTCTCTTCAGTTTATGGTTACGTTAAATCTTACAGATCAGAACATCGGTGGACCGCTCTGCCCCTGTTTAGACAAACCGCTCCCACTGTGGAGTGTTTGACGTCTCGTCTTATGGCCCTTTTAACACTGCATGACTTACTGTAAATGGTCCTTTGTGTCTTTTATCTATTTGACCTTTGTCTTATTCGTAATTTTGTTTTTATTTTATTGTATTCTTATCACTTCTATGCAGATGATATACAGCTTTATATTTCCATTGATTGTGAGGACTTTTCCATTTGTAACTTAGTTAAATGCATTGAGGATTTCAAGGTTTGGATGTCCCAGAACTTTCTTCTTTTGAATGAAGATAAGACAGAGGTGATTGCCTTTGGTCTCACCACAGTTCCTAACGGTTTAAAATCGGCTCTCACCTCCATATTTCCCTCATCCTCATCTAACCTTCCTTTTGTCAAAAGTCTGGGGGTAACTATTGACAGCTCTTTGAAACTTGATAGACAAGTTAATGCTGTGGTTAAGAGTATTTTTTACCACCTGAGGGTCCTTGTTAAAGTCAAGCCATACCTGCCTAAACCTCAACTGGAAAAAGTAATCCACTTGCTGATCATGTCGAGATTAGATTACTGTAACTCTCTCTACCAAGGCCTTAATAAAAAATTATTATCGAGGCTGCAGGTGGCCCAGAATGCGGCAGCTCGCTTACTGACTGGTAAACGTCAGCGTGACCACATCACCCCTGTCCTGGCTAGCCTACACTGGCTCCCTGTGCCATTTCGAATTCAATACAAATCTCTCCTGCTTGTCTTTAAGGCGTTACATGATCTTGCCCCCCCTTATATTTCAGACTTATGTATCCGCTATGTCCCCCCTAGATCCTTAAGATCCTCATCTGCCAACTTGCTTGTTGAACCGAAGCCCCGTTATATAACAAAAGGTGGGAGAGCCTTCTCTGTGTTTGCCCCCCCTCTCTGGAACGCTTTACCACCATCAATCAGGTCTGCTGAGTCCCTTGCTGCTTTTAAAACATTACTGAAAACATTTCTATTTCACAAAGCCTTTGGTACTTAGCTCCTAATAGTCTTTTAGTTTGATTTATTATTTTTCATATTTGTTTTTACTGTTTTTTTAGATTCTTCTGCTGTTTATTTTTTATTTTTTATTATGTCTTATTGTTGTAAAGCACCTTGATCTGTCTTTATCAGTGTAAGAGTGCTTTAGAAATAAGTGAACTTGAACTTGAACTTGAACTTTATTTTCATGATTGGCAAAGCTTTTTCGAAATCTATTTAATTATTTATTGTCTTTTTATTTGTGCAGCACTTTGGAACAGTTTTAGTCTTTAAATGTGCTATAGAAATAGAGTGAATTGGAAAAAAACCCAGTGAACATGTAATCACAGGTAGCTAGGGCTGAAAAGACAGTATTTCATACTACAATGTTTCAAGTGCTAGAAGTTACTTTAAGATGTATATTTCTACATTTGTGTAGTAATCCTGGCTGGCCTCATCAGACCAACTGAACTGAGGTCTGTTAAGTAAGAAAGAAAGACAGTAACAAGCTGTCTTCATGTTTCTTTACTAGTTAAAATGCAACCTCACATGGACAAATTAGGAATTGCAGTTACTCAGCAGTCTTTTATTTTTCCTTTTACTTTCTTTTGTTGTTTTCACAGGGCTCTACTGTATATGCACAACTCCACTACTTCCTGAACTTAACGCAGCTTATTTGGTTTCTGTCTTTCTTTATAGAACAAAATGATTAAACCAGGTGTGTCTGGCCAGTGTCGTCATGGTTACTGAGGTGAGGCTCACCTGGATTAATCAATTTGTCCAGCAATGAAAGGCCCAATACTCGCACTTACTTTGAGCCCTTAGAATGCGCGTTCCCGTTGAAGGGTTCAAGTGCGTAGTGTCTCCCAATTCTCCAGAGTGGAAGTTGGCCCCGCCCCCTTTGCCCTCTCAATCAACACTTCAATAAAGTCAGCATCCACGCTGACTCCACAGAAACATATTGCCAACAATTCATTACTACGTGTGATGTTTTGAAACATAAAGGCGGAAAATGGTCATGTGTGGTGACTATGCTCCTGAACCTGTGGGGAAAAAAATGTCTTTTCAAATGTAAATATTTAAATATTTCATCTTTTACTATGTTGTACATGAAATAATGACCGAAGTTTGCCCTGCTACTTGGAAATATGCTTTAAATATCTGAGTTGTCAGTTTTACTGATAAAAGTAGCTATATTTCCTTTTTATTTAAACTTTATTTACACATGTAAGTCCTAGGGCTGTGCGATATTCTGATATGATATCGGGATATGATATTTACACATATCGTTATATCGCTGCATTAGTTGTGCGAATTTTTTGCTTTATTTTTCCATAATGACCCTGCTGCACCTCGACTGACTACAAAAGGGTCACCTGATTATTTAATAAGGGTGGGAAAAAATACCGATACACTTATTGCGATATTTTCATGTGCCATATCTATATTTAAAAATGCAGTATCAATCTATTTTGCTAAAGAAATCTCGCAAGGTATAATTTTTTTTCAAAATCTCATGAGATTTCAAGAAATACCGTGAGATTTCTTTACATAATAATGAAATCTGGCGGTATTTTGTGAAATCCCATGAGATTTGATAACAAAATGGTATCTCGCGAGATTTCATTACAGAATGATGAAATCTTGCGGTATTTCATAAAAATCTCAAGAGATTTCGTAAAAAACGATATCTCGCAACATTTCATTCATAAAATAGATCAACATCGCGTTTTTAAATATAGATATGGTATCGGCACATGAAAATATCGCAATATTTCAGTGCATTGATTTTTTTTCCCACCACTATTATTTAAACTGTCTAGAATACGATCCTCCCCAAGACATGAAATGAAATTAAATGAAACTTTCAGACAAATTAAGGTAAAAAATACAGGTATATATCGTATATCGTTATCTAAAATAAATATATTGTAATATTATATTTTGTCCATATCGCCCAGCCCTAGTAAGTCCCATTGAGACACAATGTCTTTTGCAGGGGAGACCTGTTTACCTGACATACAGTCGTCCTCAAAATTGTTCATTGCCTCAAATTAAAGAGAGGGGAAAAAAATCAGCTGTCAGTGAAATAAGTTGAAATTGACAAAAGTAGTAATGAATGAAAATTCTTTGAAATTCATAACATTAATTTTTAATTGTGATTTGAAAGAACTATTAAAAACAAACACATAAAAATTAAAACAAATTAGAAAAGCACTCAGAGGGCGCAGACCTCCGTCAGGCAGCTCTCCCAATGATAAAGAATCCTTGAAAAAATTCCTGGATCATGAAGGTGATCCGGATCACCACCAAAATTTGATGGGTATGCCCTTGGGCTGAGGCACAAGGCTGGTGAAAATTTCAGGTCAATCCCTCCTGAACTTTTTCTGTGAAATTGCTGACAGACAGAAAAAGAAACTGATGCTACCGAAAACATTACCTCCTTGGCGGAGGTACAAAACAAGCATGGTGGGGCTCAGAAGCTAAAATTTTGTTGAGTAACACTTTGAGGCATTCACTACAATCATGTGTGTTGTGTAATGTTCAAAAATATTTCCACACCTGTTGACAGGTATGTTGGTCCACTGTTCATGGGAAAGGTGCTCTAAATTGTCTTAGATAGTTTTGTTTGTTGTTTTTTTCTTATTATTATTTCCGACCACAATTTAACAGAAATATTTTATTTCAGTAAATTATAATTTTGTAAATTTTTATTTATTATTAGTTTCTTTTTATTAGAATTACTATTGTTAAATTTAATTGGAGAGAATAATTTTGAGGACGACTGTCTTTATGGGATGTGGACGTTTGTGGATATTCTAATAACTGTAACAGAGCAGCCAATTTAGTCACTGTTATACATTTAGGTTAGAATGCAAAAAAAAAAAAAAGCAGTTATTTATCCCTGTACTGGTGAAATTTTACAGCCACCTTACATAAGTTTGTTCAGAAATGATTTATTTATTCATTAAAAACGTGTGGATTTTATAACATCTATTTTACAACAGATGAAATGACTCAACTTCATTCAGTTTAGGCATGAAAATGACGTTTCCTCACCGGCACAGAGATAAGGCTGAGTTTACTGCTGGAAACTATGACGTGAAATGACATTGTGGTGCAAGTTGATGGCAAAACCATCACTGTCACAATTGCAAGTTGATGGCGTAACCATCACTGTCACAATTCTGCTGTTATCTTGCAACCCGCACACTCTAAACTTCTACCAACTGCACACTTCATACAGGACTGTACGGGTAGTGTGGGTATTGGGACAGGGCCAAAGACAGAAAACAAGGGAGCTGGTTTAAGTTCAGGAAGTTGTGGAGGTCTGAACAGAGCCCAACGGACCCTCTGGCGGGCCAGTTTTGGCCCCTGGGCCATACTTTTAATATCCCTGCTCTAAATTATAGAGATAGATAGAAAAAAGCATGAAAAGATTTTAAAAAATAATACTCTGATTATTATTATTTTAAGGGAAGAAGAACAGCAAGTTTGCTCTACTTTTCTGTCCCATCACCCCTTCCCCAAAAAAATGGTTCCAAGCAGGTAGGGCTGCGCGATATATTGATATGATATCGCAATATTATTTTTACATGAGAGAGATATGATATTTACACATATCGTTATAACGGGGTATTAGTTGTGCAAATTTTGCATCTCGACTGACGACAAAGCGGTCACCTTATTATTTAATAAGGGTATGAAAAAACATCGATATACTGAAATATCAATATTTTCATATGCCGATACCATGAAATCCCGCGAGATATCATCGTTTTGTTCCAAAATCTCATGAGATTTCATGAAATACTGTGAGATTTCATCAATCTGTAACAAAATCTCACAATGTTTTGTGAAATCTCGTGAGATTTTATAACAAAACAATAATATCCCACAAGATTTTATTAGTAAAATAGATTGATATTGCATTTTTATGTAGAGATATGGTATCTGCTAATGAAAATATCGCAATATTTCAGTGTATCAATATTTTTCCCACCCCTATTATTTAAACTGTCTGGAAGACAATCCTCCCCAAGACTTTTACGAAGAAATTATAAAAAACCAGCAAAGTATCTTTAATTATTTTGATGTAACAAACATTTCTCACCAGTGTTTTGTCAGTTCCATTACTGCAGAGGAGCGATACCTTTATGCTTAACATGTTTCAGTACTTAAAAAACAGGTGTTTGATATGAAATGAAACTTTCAGACAAATAAGGGTAAAAAAAAATACTGGTATATATCGCATATCGTCATCTAAAATAAATATATTTTGATATGATATTTGGTCCATATCGCCCAGCCCTACTAGCAGGGGCAACAGAGCAAAGATCCACGAACATGAGGGTCCAGGATCAGGGTTATGAAGACAACTAAAATGTTTTTGGCCGTCATGTTTTAAAATGCAGAGACTGTTTTGCTGTTACTTAATAGAACTGACTTAGAACTGGCATCAGAACTGGAACCAGTTTGATTGATGAGCGACACCCGTTATCCTTTGACTGGAAGATCAGTTCGGTCAGGATGCTGCGATGTTCGTCTCTGGCACCGATTCACAGCTCACTGATCTGAAAAATCTGAATCATCAGAGTTTAAAGTGGGGGCTGTTGAGCTTTCATGCTGCTGTGCAGCGATTTCTGTCCGTGATCAAGCAACAGCTTGTTAGCTACATGAGCCAGTTGGCTTGTGGGAAACAGACATGTGGCGGTAAATTTCAGAAACACTCGCTTTTAGGTTCTGCTCAGTCATTTCTGGAGTCCAATGTCGGCTGTGTCACATGTAACAAAAGTTGTTTTTGTAGCTCTGCGTGCTCTCAGGCAGTTCATTTATGCGTGACCTCTCAGATTTTCTTTGCCTCCCTTTCTTTTTTTCCCGTCCCTCTCTACCTTTAGGCTGAATTACATAAGGTTTCACACTCCTCTTTTTCCCCTCCTCCTGTCCTCATCCTTTTATTCGTGTCATTTACAGCAAGGAAAGTAACAGAAACATAGAGGGGATGGAGTATCAGCATTACTGTGGTTCTGAGTCGTCCAATCCTTTTCTTGAATTTCCCTCCCGTTGTCTGTTTCTAAATATTCCCTGTTTTTATTATTATTATTATTTTTCATATTTATTAGCTGTAAAACTTTTTCCTTGCTTCTCAACCGTACCGCTTTCCTTTTAAAATAGCAGCTTCAGATTATGTAAGCAGTCATATTTCTGGCGTTTTGAGTGGTGACCAACAGGTAACACTTCCAAATCCCCATTTTGGTGGATTTCCTGCACGATGCTTTGCTGGAATCAAACCCACTATGTTCTTTTTTATCTGCATCTCTCTCCCAGTGCAGATATCCGTGTGGGTGTTCACTGCAGTGGAGATGAGGACGAGTTAGAGATATGTGTGTGTGGAGGGAGTGGGGCTGACAGAAACGGCTTGAGGAGAGCGCAGAAGTGTGTGGGATGGCTGATGTGTGTGTGTGTGTGCGTGCTTTGATTTATGCCCTCGGCTTGATGCGATGCAGCTGCAATGGTGTGTGGGTCAATACCAGTCAGCAGGAGTGATGGAAAAAGATGAGGGGAGAGGGATGAAGATGGACAAAGGGGAGAAAATTAGTGAGTGGAAGAGGAAGAGAGGTGGAGGCAAAGTGAAAAGTAGAGAGACGAATTTGGAGTCAGTTATGTAAGAAATCCGAACAACAAACAGGCTCTGATGCTCATATTTACCATCACAACAGGTTGGCAGGACCAGATTATTTAAGATGTGAGACTCAGTTTCTGGTGCAATGATACAAAACACATTGCATACTTGAATGCTCCAGATATGCTCTTTTCTTTTTTCTGTTTTGGCATTTCAGAAGTTCAAGAAGCTCCTTTTTCATATTCTTAAAGCTTAAATCAGCTTTGTGTCTTTTTCTCTGGTTTTATTGGTTTTAACAGAACTGGAGTGACTTGGAGTGCCAGGAGTTTCTCTAAAAGGCAAAAGGATGATGGGGCTCACAACAGCCGTCATCAACTTTCTTTGTTGACACTGAAGGATATGTAGAAGTCAGATTTGTTTGTGGTCAAATGAAGGGCTGTGTGATATACTGATATGATATCGCGATATGATATTTACATGAGAGAGATAAGATATTTACACATATCGTTGTATCGTGGTATTAGTTGGGAAAATTTTTTTGCTTTATTTTTTCGTAACGACCCGGCTGCACCTCGACTGTCTACAAAGAGGTCACCTGAAAAATATCGATACACTGAAATATCGCAATATTTTCATATGCTGATACCATATCTATATTTTAAAACGTGGTATCAATCTATTTTACTCATGAAATTTTGCAAGAAATCTTATGAGATTTCACAAAGTACCACGAGATTTTGTAACAGAACGATGAAATCTTGCGTCATTTTATGAAATCTCATGAAATTTCGTAACAAAACGATGATATCTCACGAGATTTCATTAGTAAAATAGATCGATATCGCGTTTTTAAATATAGATATGGTATCGGCATATCAAAATATGATGATATTTCAGTGTATCAATATTTTTTTTCCCACCCCTATTATTTAAACTGTCTGGAAGACAATCCTCCCCAATGCTTTCCCAGAGAAATCATAAAAAACCAGCCAGCTATCTTTAATTACTTCGATTTAACAAACCTTTCGAACCAGTGTTTTGTCAGTTCCATTACTGCAGAGGAGTGATACCTTTATGCTAAACATGTTTCAATACTAACAAACAGGTGTTTGATATGAAATGAAACTTTCTCACAAATTAGGGTAAAAATACCGGTATACAGTATGTTGTATATCGTCATCTAAAATAAATATATCGTGATATGATATTGCCCAGCCCTCGTCAAATGCGAAGAAATTAATCTAATTTATAAGGCAGATTTCCCTTGGGATTAATTCCAGCAGACTTACAAGTAAGGATGTCACAATTACAAATTTTCTTGGTACAATTATTTTCAAAGAAATAATCATAATTTTATGATTATGGGGGAATTGTCAGTTGTTTCTTTTTATGTGTTCTTTTGAGGAAAAAACTAAAGAAATTTTCTCACCAGTTTTGCTTCTGTTCATCTCATATTTATGTACATCGGTAGAATCATCGGAGGAAGATGTGGCGGAAGCAGTGTATCCACACCTTGCCATCCACCTTGCCATGTTCGTCAAGCTGCTGACGTCTTTTACCGCAGCACGACATTGCTTGCAAACCACGGATGTCTCGTCAAGTTTTCTATGTTCTTACTTAAAAAAATCTAAAGTATCGCCCAAACTTTTGACTTGTGTGTCCTTAGAGATGCTCCCAGTATGTCCTCTTCACCTGTTGTCTCGCTTCCCTCCATGTTTGCTGTTTACTTACTGCAGCTGCGCCACCCGGCTACCGTTTTAAAAACTAAAATTAAAAGATAGTTATGGTACGTTCAAGGCGCCTTGGAAATACGAGTGAAAAGGAGACAAACTATGTAATAATCAGTGTAACCATTGGTTTTTATTGATTCAGACACACCAAGAAAGATACGTTGCGCAGTTAGCCGCCAGTTGTATCTGATACACACTGAAGTCTCATCTCACACATCTGTGTCAAACCACCGATTCAAGTCGGGGAATTTCTACATCCTTACTGGAAATGTGTGGTCATGTGTTATCACAAAATCACATTTTACACCAATCAAAAAAACCTGCTGGAATTTTCACAAATGATTGGTATTGCACACCGCTATATTATTTATTTGCTCTTTTGAAATTATTGCACACATGCTTTTAACTCGGCGTGCATCTGAAAGCTTGACTTGAAATGAAAGGAAATGAATTGAAATGAATAAAATGAAAAATACTTTATTTATCCCAGAAGGGAAATTCAACATTGTTAGAAAATTACGTCGTTCAGTCACAAAATCTCGCGAGATTTCGTAAGATAATGAAGAAATCTCGTGAGATTTCGTTAGTAAAATAGGTCAATATTGCATCTTTAAATATCTATATGAAATCTGCATATGAAAATATAGTGATTTTTCAGTGTATCGATATTTTTCCCAGCCATAGTAAACAATCGAAATATCCCCTGTTTTTGGGTATTGTTTTTATTTTTTTTTTTTTCTCCGGGAGAAGAAAATCCAGGTGGTTCTAGGATATAATGCACATATCTTTTTTGTTTTGTTTGAACTGTCATTAAGTTTGACTTGTTATACATAACACAAGCTGAGGTATTTTTTAAGTTTTGCACAAGGAATGAATATTACATCATTTTTTTTTCAGCTTTAATACTGGCATCGATATTGGTTATTGGCCACATGAGTTTTAAAATATTGGCATATCGGATATTGGCCAAAATTCCAATATAGTGCATCCCTAGGTAAGAGCATGAATAAAGGCTGCTGGACTTCTTGTACTGGGTTCTTGAAGACATTTACTTCCCATCTAAAATACTTCTTCAGCTCTGCGTTACTTTCAACACAAAGACACCACCTTTTTTGCATAGTTTCTCATTCTACTTCACTTCCTGTCTCCATTTTTGTTTGTCATTACTTATCTTTTGTGTCCACTCATGTCTCAGTTCCTCTGTCATTTCTGCCACCTGGCTGTGCTTTTATTCCCCAGCCTTGATCTCTACATGCTCCCCCTTGTCTCTCTTCTCTGACCTCCATCATTCATCATGCCATCCTTCCTTCCTTTCCTTTCATCCTGTCCTCCTCATCTCTTCATCTGCACCGTCTCCACTGTCTCGTTGAAGCATTTTTGCAGCTTCTCACTTTTTAGATGAGAGCTGCTTCTGTGATTTCCAGTTCATTATGGGAAAAAAGGCATGAAAAAGCTTGTGTTGTTTCGACGTTGACTTCTTTTAGGTTTATATTGCTATCGTCATGCCATTTATATTTGATTTGCTAAATATTTGATCAGCTAAAGAAATTCTAAAGGTCAAAAAAGCCACTGACAAATTAGGACAAAATAAGCTTTCAGTCATGTCACACAGACTTTAGCAACGAGCTTAGCGCGCTTGATTTGCTCAGGTAGACTTAAAAAACTGATGTGAGCATCTAACCTCTAGAAAATTGTGAGAAACTCTAAAAGAGAAGGTGTCAAGCTTGTTAGAGCATTCACACTGTAGAAATACTTACAGCTGCTTTTAGGGATGCACAAAAATATTGGAATTTTTGCTGATATCCGGTATGCCGATTATTTTTAAACTTATGTGGCCAATAACTGATATCAAAAACTATATTAAAGCTAAAAAAATAAGCACCTTATAGAAGTTGATACGAACATTTGAGATATTGATTAGTTTGATATCTTTTAGAAAATGTTTGAGAGACTTGCTGATAGTTTTACACTGGAAAAAATGAATATTTCTTCATTTAAAGAGTAAAAAAAACTATTTAGTTTTGTTCATAGTATTAATGTCATGATTAGATATGTACTGTATGTGTGTTATTGGTTATCAGTTATCGGTATCGGCCTTTAGGAGCTGAGTTTTATCAGTTATCAGATTTTTTTTTTTAAGTTATCATGCAGCCCTAATTATTTGGTCTAATTTTCTTATTTGTCTGGCTTTGACCTTTTTTCCCCCTTCTTTGTTTTTTAACTTTAGTGAAACATAAGTAATGACAATGACGTGATGGTTTGTGATAAGAAATATTTTTTGGTGTCCTTTGAAAAACTACTTTTAAGGCTCCAAACCCACTTTATTTGCTGTGAATTCACCACCAGCTAAGAAATAGGTTTGGGAATTGCCGTCATGTTGATGCCCAGCCAGAGTGAAAGGGCCATAATGAAGATGACAAACAGCTTGTTTTTGCTTAGTCATTCTATTCAGATTGATGCAAAAGGGGGGGGGGGCAGAAAAACCAGGAGGGTCTGACATCGGTCTGCATTTTCTATCAGCAGCAAAGTTGGGATGAAATGACTTTAGGGGCGTTTACTTGCCTTAACACATCTGCATTCATTCTCCATCATTCATGCTCTACCTTCTGCAGACTCATTTATTTCCATCTCCCTTTCCCAGTGTCACCCCCTTGTTCGTCCCCTCCCTCCCTTTCATCCCTCTCTTCCTGTATCTGCAAACTCTGAACTGCCATCAGTCTCCAGTCTTTGACAGGACATTAAGGAAAGTGTGTGTATGTGTGAGACAGAAAGACAAAGCTGATGAGTTATCTGCAGCGAGTGTGTGGAACGTAGTGACACTCACTTTGGAAATGTGTTAATGAGGATAAGGAGGCAACAATATCTTGTGTGAGTTGTGTGTGAAAGCAGGTGTAATGTGAGCTCGGGGGGTATGTGTGTGTGTGTTATCACTAATGTGCAAGTGTGTTGCAGTATTGACAGGTGTGCATTTTAGCGTTTGTGTTTAGAGCTGCTAGTCTGCCAATGTGTTCGACTCAGTGTGTTTGTGTATCACTTTGTCTTTCCCTCTCAGCTATCTGCTTACTGACAGACTGAAAGCACAAAACACGAGCTTGAGTGTGTTTCTCTCTGACTTCTTAGCTGATGTATTTTTCATTATGTCAGTCAGTGATTGTAGTAACTCAGCTCGTCTAGAGATGAACTGAAACAATTCTTTGAGTATCTTGACTAAGTCTTTGCACATAAAAAAATCCATTGTAAATTATTGGTGTCAACATTTTTTCTATTGGTTTTCATGCTTCACACCAGCTGTTTCTACTGTCATCTAATGTTAGATGTAGCTTTTAAGGCTTGATTTCATGGAACGATGAAGGAAATCTAGAGAAAATTAATTAAATACAGGCAACGGGTGTTTAAAGCTGGTCAAGAAATCTTTTTGTCATATTATTTTACAGAAAAATGTCATGTTTGCCATCTGATGTGTAACAATCACAGAACTGATTGTCTGGTACAAGAGTTAAAGTTTTTAAGTTGTACTCTGAGAGAAATCTGTTGAAATACCATGTTTTTTGGGTGTTTTTTGGTCATTTTATTTTGCATGGATGACTGCTTATGACAAGAGAAAATCTTGACATTTATGTTTGTAAATGATACAGTTTGTTGAAATGATTCCCAAATCCCACCTAATTCTCTTAAATTCCTATAATTCCGTAGCCTGATACACCAGCCTGACTAACACCATGTATGAGATACACAGCAAGTCAGTCTGGGTTCCCTCCACTGGGAAGTGATTTCCACTCCAGTAGAAAATTGACCGGACCAATCACAGGTAGGAGGCGGGACTTTACAACACGTCTTTTTCGGTGACTCATCTCTCTAACCATAAACAGTTAGAATGGCGGCCACAGATGAGCGACTACTTTCTGATGTCTTAATGAGCTGCAAATGTCCTGAAACCCACAACAGTTTGCTGCTCTGAAGGCTTTCCTCCATGTTTTCCTCTTAGAAGATGTTTTTTTCTCTGATTGACGTTTCTCTGATTGTCTCTCTCCAGTTCACTTTCCTCCTGTTAGTCCCGCCTCTCGTCTCGCATTGGAAATCCGTCTCCAGCGGAGGGAGCCCAGACTTACCTGCTGTTTATCTCATACATGGCTTTAGTCAGGCTGGTGTACCAAGCTAATAATTCCCATGCAAAGTTCCTGGAAATTTACCTCCCATTTGCAACCATATTGGAATTATACACCAACGGTTCCAAACTTGGGGTCGCTGACCCCCAAGAGTGTCCCCAAAGAACACAGGTAGTCTGCAAGCTTTTTACTGCTCAGAGCCTGTGTGCGATTGCTAAAATTCAGGCCAAGTCCACACACAGACAAGGTGAGGTGTGTTTTTTTTTTTGTTATTTTTTTTTCAATGGTTTAGATGTTTTGTTCACATAGGACTGGCATTTTGGGAGAAACAAAACATTTTAAACCAGAAGTGAATAAATAAGAATTGCAAAGTGAATAAATAAGAATCCACAAAATCTGCAATAAAACGTTTTAAAACAGTCATCCTCAAAATTATTTATATCCTCCAGTTAAGGAAAAAAAATCAGCTGTCAGTTAAATAAGTTGAAATTGACAAAAGTGAAAATAAATAAAACATCTATGAAAATCATGACATTAATTTTGAATTTTGGTTTGAAAGAAATATTAAAAACAAACACGCAAAAAATAAAACAAGTAAACAAGCATGATGGGGCTCTGAAGCTAAAATTTTGTTGAGCGACAATTTAAGATTTTGACAATCACTGCAATCAGGTGTTTTCTCTAATGTTCAAAAAGACTTCTACACCTGTTGACAGGTATTTTGGTCCACTGTTCATGGAAGGTGCTCTAATATGCCTAGGACAATTTTTTTTTTTTTTAATACTACTTCCAACCACAATTCAAAAACAATATTATATTTCACTAAATTGTAATTTTGTAAATTTTTATATTTTATCAGTTTCTTTGGTTTCTTGTTAATGGAATTACTGTTGTTAATTCAGCCTTTTATTTAATGGAGGGTATGAATAATTTTGAGGACGACTATATAGTTTTTCACAACTGAAAAAGCCACTTAGTAAGCCATACTATGTGCATCCAATCAATGTTTGTCCATATTGTGGTTTTATTGAGGTCAGTGAGCTGGCGTGGCTACACTAGAGTTGTTCATGTCTGTCCTGGTAACCTTGATGTTTTTTTCTCCCTGCACAATTTCATAAATGAAATATGTGAGAAACTCCACAGAGCAGATGATTCATCCCTTTTTTTTTTTTTTAAGCTATATGTTGATAGTTACCTAAACTTTGGTCATATCAAACGACAGGACTCAGCCAGTGTGCATCATTAGTGGCGAGAAGCTAGCTTGTAAAAGTGTAAAGCTCTGCATGGTTTTAGTACCTTTTTTTGGGGGGGGGGGGGGTTCCACAGCTTTTTGGGAGTAGCGTGAAGGAAATCCTCAAGGAAAATAGGCAGAGAACAACAGTGCACCAAAGTGAAAATACTGAACATCATGTCCTTTGTAAAACCAAATTAGCTTGTTGCATGAGCACAATATCAAAGCTAAAGCATCTCAGGAGAAAACACCCACTTTCCACATCCAGTCCTCAGAGTAGAACAAATGCAAGCTATCTTTTCACTTCAACATCTTTATGTAAATTGCTATCCCGGTTAGTAAATTCTGGTCACAATGCAAGCCATGACTGACAGGGCACCATGTGGACTTTTCAATTTCTGTATTTTTTTAAAGCAACTTGGGTTTATTATATCTGAAAAATACCTAAAAGTGTTGGCAGCGCCGCCCCGCCTAGCTCTAAGATGATCATATTTTCCTTCAACTCTGTTTCACAGATTTTTGTCTGAAGTGGAAAAAACAAATATGAGTCAGTTCTCACAAATCCAAACTCCCTCAGTCAATATTCATTAACTAAAACAAGCACCCTTTTGTTGACTAATTAGACAAAGAGGTAAAAAATTGTTTAATAAACCAGAACTAGCTAATCTCTGGACCGGTAACACTAGTCTATAGTCTATTGCAAACCTATCAGAGCATGAGGAATCATTAGAGCTGCTAAAGCAACTAGAGATGCACCAATCTGACACCCGGACCATATCAGATGAATATGGCCGATCTAGCATTGTTTCAGTCAGTGCTGTTTTAATTAACTTCATGATAAATTTACACTTAATTTGCTGATAAATAAAATTTAAGTACATTTAAATCTGTGTTAATTTGTTACCTTTTTTAACAAGGTTAAATGTTTATGTCCTGCTTGACACCTTCACTCACATAGAGGTATACGCTTCTTGCATTCAACAGTAGTATTGGATCAGTATCGGCCCATACAGTATGCTCAGCCCAGATATAGTATACGGATTGGATTGAAAAAGAAACAAAAAAAAAACTGGATTGGTGCATCTGTAAAAGCAACAAACTTAAAGGCGCCACATTGGTCGGTTTTATTGTTTGTGGTGGAACGTTTTCAAACATGAATGTGCAAATAATCAATTTGTTTTCTGTGTTTAGGTAGATGCGCAAGAGACATGAGAAAAATAATGTAATTTTATGTCCTTTACAAATGTTAGAAAATGTTGGAGGCCTGCTAGATTAGAACATCGTTCAAAAGCATATAAGGAACGTGCGCTCCTATTTTAAGCTGCATTACTTTCTGCAGCACATGCTGCGCACGTCCGGCTCTTCAGAAAAAAGCAGCATGTTTCTATTAATGAGACATAGAGGCCACATTTCCTCTGATGCACTGCTGCTGTCACTGGTGCCGTTTGTCCCACAACGCCCTTTTAAAACAAGACAACATGCAGAGGACAGTTTCACTCTGCACATTTTTTTCTCTCTTTAATAGCTTTAGTTTTCATCCCCTCCTTTTTTTTACGCCCTGTTTCATGCCTTGTTGTTTCTGACCCTTCTATCGCTTCATCTATCTGTCTCTCTTTTACTCTCTGTGTGGCCAAAAATAGACTCTCTGGGTTTTTTGTCAGCCTTTCTTGAACCCTCTTCTACAGGAAGCAAGACTCTGTCACCACAACCCACACTGACAGAAATACACACAGGAGCATGCTGCTTTTGCGTTTCAGCTGTCCCGTAGAGTCAGACAGATAATCTGATTTAGTTGATTCTTTTTGACGCTGCAAAGCCTGCTTCTGTGTGCGTGAGTGCACGTGTGTGAAACAGCGAGTGTCCATGACTTGAAGCGCCACATGTAGAGTAACTGTCTGATTCATCTGCTAATGACAGTTGTGTTTATGTGCTGGGGTGATGCAAAAACGGATCCTCGGCTCTGTCCTCGCTGCAACTCCTCCGTTGCAGTTACACTAATCAGAATAATTATGATTATCACAATTCCTGCCACTTCTTACCGGCAGTGTCAGAGCGCATCTTTTTATTGTTACGGTGCTGTGCACATGACCCTCGGTCACCAGCTCATAAACCACAGTGCTTGTGTTTCCTCTCGCTTCTTTGTTGAGCTAAAGGCTGTGCAGCATTTTTGTTGAAGCTTCTCATTCTACTCAGAATTATCACACGTTCACAGTTAAAAATGCATTCAAACAAAAGCAATAATTAATCTTGTTTGTGGCTCTGAATGTTAGTTTCACAGTTAACGGCAGGATGTGTATCTTGTGTTTTTCCATTACATGGTACTGTACAGTGCAGGTTTTCCATTGTAGGTAGTATTATAGAAACAAAACTATCCTGTACTTTTTTGGTAACACCTTGGCCGTGGTACCAAGTGAGCTGAGCCAATACTCTATGGCAACCTTGAAACATTGTTGAGTAATGACTGGTTAGAGAATCATCATGTGTGAGTGTTAAAAACTCTTCACACACACCAATGCACTTACTTTTACCATGAAACTGTTTGAAAGTCTGGGGAAACCTTGGCTGCAAAAATTGTGGATATTGATGGATCAAAATTAGCGCTCTGTTACTTCCTTTAAAAAATTGTATTTCTGATTTGTTTGAAGACATACTGACTCTCGTTTATGTACTTTTCTGAACCTGTTGCTGCCCAGTGACATCATGAGGCTGAGAAACTACAATTCAGAACTTTTCTTCCGGAAGGCTGAATCACTTTTGTCTTAGTTTCGCTTTATAATACGTGTCATGCCAGCAATTGGACCTCAACACACTGGCCATTTTGAACGCATCTTGGCTTATGCTTTGAAAAACCGAAGCGGTGCCAAGTGGAGCTTGTGGTAATAATGATGGTTTGACATGCATGAGGTCATGGATTTGACTCCCACACTGACTATTACTGTACATGTCCACTCTTTGCAATGAAAACCTTCCTCAGATCTAGAGAAAACTCTTGAGGATGTTATCAGAGGAACAAAGGAAAAGAAAGAAAGGAACAAAGCAAGAGGTGAAACAAGAGTCGGCACCAGAATAACTTTACCCTCTAGAGAGAACAGGTGGATGCAGGATGGATGCTGAATAGGCCGTTGCTATTGGGTACTTCATTGAGAAAAACTGCCAGAGTTTAAAGGGACTAGAGGCAAGAATTTAAAAAAACAAACAAACATGCATGTCCATTTTTTTTATATACTAATGGGTGATGAAGCACTAAATACCAAAAATAACGTTTCCACCCACGTTTCTCTCCGTTGTCTGGAACAGGCTGTGTGCTGCAAAATGCGCTGCAATTCTGTGTCCGAATTTCCCGCTCTGCCCTGCAGAAGTGACGTCAAATGACCTACATCCGCAGTTTTGATAGAGGAAGAACACGGTCGCTGTAAATTCAACCACTGTAAGCGGTAGTTATGGATTCTTCCGCCGTCAGCAAACGGCACTAAAAAGTGTAACTACGAAGAAAAAGGTTAGTAAACAACATTATAGCTTCAGTTTGTGCATGCTCCCGTGACTGCTTGGCTCGTGGCTGCAGTTACCTTAAGCGCCAGTCGTGAGTTTCGTTTCTTAATCTTGCCTCAAGTTCCTTTAATTGTGCTTCTTTAATGCAACATTTTTATGTAACTCTCATGTACGTTATAATTGCTGCCTTTTGGCCAGGATTCCCTTGGAAAAGAGGTTTTTAATCTCAATGGGACTTTTCCTGGTAAAATAAAGGTTAAATTAAATACATTTTTACCCGTACAGTCGCACCCAAGGGGCAAACTCTGCTGGAGAGCAGTGGAGCTACTTCCTTGCTGCCCCTAAATTGTAATTCATTCTTCATCCACTAGGGGCTGGCTCCAAAACAGAGCAAATCCCCACAGACTCCCGTGTTAAAAAGACCAACTTCACAGCAGAAATAAACATGTTTACAGCCTGGTTCAAAAAAATCATTTTAGGTTTAATCGGTCAAGTTTACCTTCATGTCAGCTGTGAGGGGGGTGATTTTATTAATTTTTCATAATTCATCCATTTACATGTTATTTTATTTTGAAATTTCACATAATTAGGGGCGTGTCCTTTTGATTAAAAGGCAACAGACCGGATGCCAATTTTAGGCGTGGAGGCTAATAGTTAGCTCTCTGCTTGCTCCCAGGAAGGCCTCAGTCTGTAATAGGGCTGGGAGATATACCAGTATGATATTGGGATATGATATTTACATAGAGAAATATGTATCTACCGTTACATCGTGGCATTAGTTTTTTTTTTTCTCGTAATGATCTGGCTGCACCTCAGCCGACAACAAAGGTGTCACCTGATTATTCAAACCATCTGTCTGCTTGATAATCCACCCCAAGACTTCTACAAAAAAGAAACCATAAATGGCCAGACAACTATCTTGAATTATTTCGATTTAACAAACATTTCTAACCAGTGTTTTTTCTATTCCATCACTGAAGTGGAGCGATACCTTTAAGCTAAACATGTTTCAATACTGAAAAAACAGGTGTTTGATATGAAATGAAACATTCGGAAAATTAGGGTAAAAGTACTGATATATATCGTATATCGCCAACTAAAACAAATATATCGTGATATGATATGTGGTCCATATCGCACAGCCCTGTTCTGTAGCAGAGTTTCATGATGGTGGTTTTTAGCTGGTTAACAGCAAGTCTGAGTGTGCCTTACATTTTAAACCGCTGATCTTTGTTCGTTCCTGTTCACTTTGGATTAGTTCGGTTAGCATTAGCATGGCTGTCAATTATTTGCCCCACGGCTCAGAGCAGCCCTGTCTTTGACCATTTTAGTAATTCCTGGGAGTGACGACACAGGCAACACGGCAAGATGGCGATGGTGGGAAATGCCCGACTGGTTTCACTTTCAGCTCTGCAGACATTACCGGGTACTACGTAAAAAAAATTTTTATAGTCTTTGGGTGCACAATATGGTACCATGAAATGGAAAAGCACTAATTACACGTCAGTGACCACTGGGGGAAGTAGTAGTAGAGTTGTAAGACTCATTTGTGTTCCCTTTATGGATGTAGAGACGTACATCTCAAAAGTTCTGCTTCACCTTTCCACCGTGCTTCATTTGATGAAGCACGACATTTCAGGTTCCCTCGGGCTGCATTGTCAGCATTTGAAATTGATGGGTTGCAGCTGCATGTTTGTATTCACACCGTAACAACAACAATAAATATCTCTATCAATCATTTTTGGTGCGGCATTTCAAGCTGCAGCCTCTTTGCATTGGTTATATTTTAAAATGGAGCCAAAATAAAAATGATTCCCACCACTAAAGTTTTAAAAGAACCCACAACTAGTATTACAACTAGGTTAAATTTGCTCCAACTACCATCTCCTTTTTATAATTTAAACAGCATGAACTAATGCTGAGTCAATCACCTGCTTTTGACTTGCAGATAGAAACAAGCATCTCTGTTTAATCTGCAACTGTTTGAGCCCGACTTCATGCAGCTGCCCCTCATTTAAACTGAACACATTTCTCAGAAGTTCACACCTCAATATCCGAACAAGCAAAGTTAAAACCCCACCGAACCACAACTACATCAAAATATTCACTGTTGAATGGAGCTTAATGGTACTTGTGCGTAACAAAAAAATAATAAGAAAGGAATCCCTCCATTTTTACCACTACGGGATCCTCAACCTGACCAGTTCATGGTAAAAAGCAGATCCCTGTGTTAGAAACTGTGAAGAAAAGCTGGCCTACAGAGGGTTTTTAGCAGATCATAGTGAACTTTTATAGAAAATGGAAGAAGGAAACCATGCAGTCAATCTAAGAGGTGAAGCAACACAGGAAGGAAACGTTGGTGAGTACAGGAAGTAGAACGCTTTCAGTTTGAACACATTTTATGATTTAAAGTGATGCTCACCAGGAAGTCAGATCTGAGGTCAGTGTGCAAAAAAACTATATATTGATGCACCTTACTGGAAATGGTCTGATAGGAAATCAAGAAGAAGAAAGGGAGGAACAGTTAGTTACGGTGAATGTACTGAAAGGATGTGGTTTTCCTTCTGGTTTTTATGCAGGCATTTGTGATGTTTAATAAGATGAAGAGTCTTATTTTTATGAAAGTAAACTACTCAGTAGGATAGATGCTTTAGTAGATTTAGTGATCTTTTAAATGTATGCATCAATATTTAGCAAATAGCTGAGCGAATGTGAGAAAAAGAAAAAAAAATACATTTCTTCCTGTGCAACTTTCAGTCGTAAGACTGTTGGGGATGGCTATCTCCCCGATCTCTTTCATTTATTTCTCCTCCTCTTCTGTCTCATGTGTAACCTCCCTTGATTTTTACTGTTGTGGTACAAAATGACTCAGCTACCCAAAAGTACAGAAAAAAAAAATCCCTCACAGGTTGTCTTATGACTTTGAAGTGACTTTGACAAAGTAAAAACGCAACCTTTCGGGATTCCTGATCAGCTAATTAAAGCAGAAATGAGAGTGAGTTTGGGCAATCCCAACAGAAGGCCCACGTGCTTGTTCAAGAGTTCTCAAATAGATAAGATGGTTTTCTTTAACACTGTTTATAAAGACACTTTTGTGGCTTTGGAAATGCTGGTTGCAACCTCAGTGCTTCTCAATTTAAAGCAGGTACATCTTTATTCATTATAAACATCAGTTTAATGCTGTTTTATTCATAGACAGGTGTTGGTTGCACATCCAACGGGCAACGGCACTGCACATGTGCAGAGGAAGACTTGCAAAAACAATGCAAAATCTGTATTTAAAAGAAAAGACAAAAAGTTTTCTGATAGTTTAAAATGCAGTCTTTCCTCCTGGATGCAGATTAATGCTGCATTTGGTGTACCTTAGAAATGGTAAGGAAAACTGTAATTTCAATTCAAAACTCAAACCTCAAATTAAACTACATCTGCACTTACGTTTGCTTTATTAATCATCTATTTTGAACGCTGACTAAAACCCTTTTACACCGGGGCCGATGCAAATAAATGGCATGAAATTTCAATAATTCGGAGGAGAAATATCAACATATTTTTCTATTCACACCTTTTCTGATTGCAAAATTATGAAGATGCTGAAACAAACTGGCATTTATTGTTCCAGAGGAACGTGCAGCGATGGGGAGAGAGGTGAGGCTGCAAGGTAAACGTCTGTATGCTGTCAACTAGTCTTCTCCGATTGGTTGACTGTGTATCTGTCAGATGTGAATATTAAGAAAATCAACCTCGCGAGATGGAATTTCGTCACTGATGTGAACGTTCCCATTGACTTGACATTGATTAGATTAAAGACATTGACATGTGAATCTTTTGCACAAAATATTGGGAGTAGGTGTGTAAAGGCCTTTAGTGTAATTGTTTTGGTTTTTTTTTCCTCTTGTTGAATATTAGAAAGTCAGTTCCTAATTTGAATTCATCACCATTTGTTTAGTACTCAAATTGGGTACACTTCCTCTACCCAAAGATGCCCAACACAAGAAGAAGAAACGGACGAGGTGTCCCTGCAGAGACACTATCACACCTCTACTGGATCTTAAGACACGTCTGAGAGGGCTTACTTGGACTTCCCACTTATGTTTACCTGAAATATCAAGACGGAGAGTTATAAAACTGGAAGTTTTTAAAGTAAACATGTCACAACTAAGCAAATTAGTTAAGCTAATTGTTCAGGTTTTCCACAGTGGGATTTAGCTGTGACCATAAGTTTGTTATCAGAAGCAAAACTGAACACATAGCTAATTAATCTAAAAGTTCACAAATAAACTTGCGCTGTTTTTAATTGACTGTTTCTCTGTAATAAATGTAAATCAAGTGTAGGCACAAGGTTTTTAATTCAGCACATTTCCATCTGAAGCTTGTTAGGATAAGATGCTATCTTCACTCTGGCTGCTGTGTTAGCACATGCAGGAAAAGTCTGTCCCCATTTTTCTCTGTCAAGGTTGTCTCCCTTTTTTTTTTTTTTTTTTTGCCGCTTCATACTTCATCTAAAATATTTATTCTTCTTTTGTTCCCCTTATTTAATAATAATAACTCTCTTTTTCGAGGTCTCCAGTTTTGAGCTGGCAGGACTGAATAAAGTGCCGAGGCTGTGTTTGTAGGGTCCTTGTGTTTGTTGTGAAACTCCGCTGGCTTCATTGGCAGGTGCCTCACATGTATTTACAGCCCTTCAGTAAACACAGAGTAGGAATGAGAAGAAGAGCAGTTTATCTAAAGGGTGATAAGCTGAAGAGGCTTATGTTTGGATTAGAAGTGAAGAGTTCAGCTTCCTGTGGGCAAATGGATCCCCTGCTGCTTTATCAGTGACAGAAGTTATTACCTGCCATAGTTATTGACTGTTCATACAGCTATGCTATGCGTGATAAGATTGGAGCTTGACTTTGAATGTTATTGTTAATTCCTAAAAGCCATCTATAGGTGCAGTGAAGATGTGCAGCATATCTTTGCCAAAAAATCTCACCATCTTCCTAAAGCCACTTGAAAGTGACCTACTGTAGCTGATGGGCAAAAAAGGGGGGGGGGGGGAAAAATTAAAAAAAAAAAAACACTCAAAAGACAATTTATTAGGGTACACTTTTATGGTTAGGGGTTGGACTTTTTTTGCCTTCAGAACTGTCTTAATCCTTTGTGTAATAGATTCAAGAAGGTGTGGAAACATTTCTCAGAGATTTTTCTCCATATAGATAAAAGAATAACACAGAGGTTGTAGAGATGTGGCTGTACATTTTGATGTGAATATTTCCTTTTACTCATAACAAAGAAGTATATTTGGTGAGATGGGGGGGGGGTGGTTAAGAAAAAAAAATTATTTTAATAAAAAAAAAAAGGGAGAAGAATTAAAAATAAGAACATTCAACTGGGGAAAGAAGAAAGAAAGGTAAAAAGGGAAAGAAAGGGAGGTAAGGGAAAAAAAAAAAGAGGGGAAGGGTGGGGGGGTTAAACATGCCAATGGGAACAAGGGGGCAAAAAGTGTGCCAAAAAAATCTCCCCAAAACAATAACACCACCACAAAAAACAGAAATGGTTAAAAAAAGGGGGGGAGGATCCATGTTTTTGGTGTTGAAAACAAATTTCGAGGCTAACAAAGAAATTTGAGAAGAAAAGGAGAATTATCAGAAAATGCAACATTTCTCCATCGTCTTTGTCGAATGTTGGTGAGTTGTGTGAATTGTTGCCTCAGTTGCGTTCTTAGCTGGCAGGGGGGGGCGCGGGGGGGGTTTTTTTTGAGGCTGTATGTGTCGGTTGGAGGGTGTGTTGTGAATAAGAGGTGCTTTTCAGTATGTTTGGAAAAAATGTTGTTTAATTAATTGTTGGTTCTTTCCCAGCCTGCTCCCTCGCCTCACCAGGGCATCAGCAGCAAGAGGGCGTGAAAAGCGAAGACTCTCGATTTTCTGATTTTTCGCCCATACCCTTCAAACCTATAAGGGTGGTGGAAAGCCAAAAAACCAGAGACAGAAACAGTCAGACCCAGACCAACAGCACTCCCACCAACAACAAAAACAAAGACACGTTACATCCCTCCCCTCCCCCCCCTATGCCGGGTTGGGATGCAGGTGGATCATGTTGACCATGTCAACAATCAAAAAGAAATGAGTGGATGAATGTGAGGGATTGTTGAAAGAGTTGGGAGACGAAAGGAAGAGTAGAAAAGTGAAGGGGGGGGTGTGTTTTTTATGTATTATTTGAAAAATTAAAAAAAAAAAAAAAAAAAAATCTTCAGCTAGTTTATGTGAAATGTGCTGCGTGCCTACAGTTCATTGCTGCATGTGACACACACTTGCAGCAATGAGCTGTGCAAAAAAAAAAAAAAAAAAAAGACAACCTCTCTAGATTATGAATGTAGGATCAATAGTCAGTAAGTTTTGATCCCAAGTAAAGTTGCAACCAAGAATTATCTGCAAAGATGAGCTTTTAAGTTAAGGGTTTCGGCCACAAGGTGGTGAAGTAAACAGCTACTACTGCCTTCCATTACACAAATTTAAAGTTTAAAGATCTGGATGTAGATAACTACAACCCACTTGTTTTAAAGTCATCATTAGCATTCATGCTTTAAATTCCTCCATGCTATAAACATAAACAGCTTGTATTGTGTAGCAGGAAATACTGTACTTTAATGTAAAAGATGGCATTAATAAATGATTTTTACATACAAATGTCGATGCTCTGAGGCATCACGTTCAGTCCCACTGGGTGCTCACATCCACTTGTAGCATTTGTAACGTTGGAAACTTACCATTTACGTTTGGCTTTCTTGCTTGCTTCTGGCATCTGTCAGTGCAACTTTAATTTCATTTAAGCACACCGTGCAAACGCACACTATCTCATTTAGTGAAGATGGGACTCTTGTGTTGATCCAGCTCCAGGTAGCGAGTAGAGCTGATGAGACTGGCAGATTTTATCACGCAGACTCTGCTTAGCCAAGCCCTCGCATGCAGCATTTGGTTGATTCTCCCTGTGCTTTTGCTCTAATTGCTGATGCCTTCTATTTATTCATCAAAGTGTCCTTTTAACCTCGGTCAGCAGTGCTTTGACCAGGCACTCAGCTCATTTAGCCTGCTGAGGTTTTCCAGACTTCCTCCACTCCTAACTCAGGCCAAGGACACAACTGGCACAAAAAAAAGATGGGGACAAGACATAATCATATTAGGAGAGGAGCACTTACCCAGGCTGAGCTTGCACAAATGGCCAAGTTCTCTCCATTTCCATTACTATCCCACTCCATAACTCTGCTTTTTATGTCTTACAGCCAATGCCATTCTCTTTCCTTAGTCATCAAACCTGAGCCTGAGCCAAACAATGAATCATATTAGAGTTAGATGTATTGGCAAGTTATCAGGAAGATACCACATTTTATTTTGAGTCTTGGGAATGAAACAAACTGGCCTTATTTGTGCTAACAAACTCAAATTACATGCAATATCCCCTTAATGCTCACCAACATGCATGCGAAACTCTTAAAGCTCTACAGAAGTCTTTAACTAAGAGAGAAACTGGTGTTTGGAAGGGAAGCCACATCCTTTGAACCACTGAACGGGGTCGAGGGAGCTCACTGTTGTCTAAACAAAAGGCTTATTGAATATCATCGCGAACAAAAGAGAAGAATGAGTGGACACGGAGGGAGAGAAAGACGAGAGGGGCATGGAGAGCAGCAGAGGAGATGGGGAAGTGAATGTGTGAAACGATAAGTGTGTTTTTTTTGTAATAGGCGTAATGGTAGGAGCACCACTGAGTCCAGTCTCCTTTGTGTTCAAAGTCGGTTTGTGTGCGCAATAGAGATTAGATAAAGAAGAGGTCCGGTCGCTCAGGCATACAAGTGTCATGACCCGACATAAACCCTGCATGTGCATTGACCTGATTGTGTGACAAAACCTCCGTCAAATACAAGCTTACAGAAAACAAACGCTTGTGGAATTAGTCAAGATGGAGGAGAAGCTATGGAACGGTCGAACGTGGCTTCCTGAGTGGTTCAGCATGGAAGTTCGTATGCAAATAAGCATGTAAATGTCAACACGATTTATCCCCTCGTACAGTGTATAAATAGCAGCAGAACAAACAATATGGAGAGCCCATTAACACCTCTATGTACAGCATCATTACGTTACACAGGAACATCGTCAAACTGTAATGTTCCATGAGCATGTTTGTTTCTCTCATTACTGAGTGGTGATGGAGTGTTTTTGACTTCTCAACACAGTTTCAAAATTAAAAAACGACAAACTGAAATATAAAATACTCTGAAAAATCTTGATCCATCCCTCATTTCTTGAGATTTTGCTAATTATCTTTTAAAACAATCTTAAACAACAGTTTCTAGTGGTCTTTTGAAATGTTTCTTTTCTGCTTTTCCATAGTGTTGTAGTACTCGAGATCGGTCTTGGTCTCAAGACCATTTTTTTAGGTTCTCGGTCTCGTCTTGGTATCGACAGCATTTTGTCTCGGTCTCGGACAGGGCGGTCTCGGGATTTTTGAACGAGACCGGTCGAGACCACTGCTGATCGGCTTTTTGTCCATAACTTAGCTGCTGATGCGGAAAAGGAGCCTCTTAAAAACAGCGAATGACAACTTAAAACCATCGGTAGTGTTACGTCTCCCTGCAGCTGCACTGTGACCAAGCGCCTCCTGCGCACACCTGCAGAGATGCGCGAGCCGACAGGAGGAGAGCGGCTGTGTGAACTTGTAAGCATGACTGTAGCTACCATTGCCATACCATAGCATACCGAGGTCTGGACCAGGACCTCAGTATTTATAATAAAATTAACCAAAAAACCATGAAGCTCAAAAGCATTTACCCGAAAAGACGATTTCTGTGCGGATTGATACTGAAATAGTGATTCTTCCCCGAACAACCACCTGTATTATAGAACTGATTCTCAAGCTAAATCTGATTTCAAATTTATTATCACTGATGAACACCGTGAAAATTAACTAAATCGTACAAATAGGTTTGAACTACTTCTCCCGCCTGCCAAGGCGCAAAGCACCGCATCATCAGCTGTTCAGTCACTGATCAGAGATCGATCATCCACACAGCAAATCCCCGTTATTTTTTCAGACTTCAGGTATGCAGAGTAATTATTTCACATCAGAGATCATTAAGAACATCTTACCTGCAACAGTGATGCTTAGCAGGGTCATTGTTGTCTCCAGGTTAATGTAGAGTTTATATTTACTGAACAAACTCCCTGTTTGCGCATTTGTGATTGAGTCTACATGGTTCTCACCTCATGCAGCGTGCGTGTTTACTTCAGGTTCGTTGTGAATCTGAATTTTGTTTGATTATAAACTTTTTTTTAGTAGTGATTATATCATTTCATGTTTGTGCAAACTGTCTCATTACTAAACAAAATAATTCTTGGTAAAACTTTTCAACATTGTGAGTATGATGATGATGATGATGATGATGATGATGATGATGATGACACTGCAGAAATTTCAGATGATATGCAGAACTTATATAGGCCTACATAATGGGGTAGGCTACTTACTGTTGTCATTAGTTCTAAAACAGACACTGAGATTAAAAAGAGACCAAATGACAGAAAATAAGAAGAGATTTCTCCCAACTTGGCAATAGTTAAAATTGATGTTTGCCAAAATTTATTAGTTTATAGTTTATTTAATTCATAGTGCTGCTTTCAAAACAACAGAACAACGATTAATTTTTGTTGTCATATTTGTTTAAAAGTTAACTTTAAAAAACCCTCACATTTTGATGTTTTGTTATGATTTTTCTTTGATTTTTGTGTCCTTGGTCTCGTCTCGGTCTCGGTCTGTGAAAGTCTTGGTCTTGTCTCGGTCTCGACCTCTAAATGTCTTGACCTTGTCTTGGTCTTGGTACTCCCTGGTCTCGGAAATGTCTTGGTCTCGGTTGGTGCGGTCTTGACTACAACACTACTTTTCCATTTAATTTGAATCAATATATATCATTTGTTCACATTTCTGAAGTGAAATTATTGAAAAATGCCAAAGATAAAACAGTTCGACAGTAGGGATGGGCGATATGGACTAAAAAATATATCACGATAATTTCTCTTATTTATCACGGTAACGATAAGTGACGATAAAAACTATCAGCAAAATATTTTGTATTATAAATCTGTGACTAAATTCTGTCTTGAAAGCCCGACAAAATACTAGAAGCCACTAAACTATATCAATTAAGTTCAAGTAGTACACCTGTATTGCAAAACTGTAGTGACACCATTCAAACAAGTCTGAAATATGAGAGACCAAATTCCACATTTATTCAAACGATGCAAACAGCGAAACTAACTCGGCTTAGAAAAACAAAGTAGTGCAACTGCAAACAACCTGATAAATTGTCATCTCACGATAAAAACGATAAGTTCAAATTGTTATTGTGGGGAATTTCTTTGACGATATATCGCACACGATAAAATATCGCCCATCCCTATTCGACAGTCTTTAAGCTCAAACAAAGTGATTCCCAAAGGGCTGTCAGTCAGATAGCTTGGCAAGAAGCCGACCAAATGGAGGGCAGAAGCAAAACTGGAGGCCAAGTTGAGTCTGTTGCATCTTTCTAACTTCTAGGCCACAGTTTGAGCTGCTTCTCTGTTCAAATGAAGCAGTTCTCCTCAACACTTTGTTCTCAAGATTCCTCATAAGCCTGTTAATGAATCATTCATTTAGGGTGTGGTGAGTGCAACCTGGGAAACACCTAAAATCTGCAGGGCAGCGACTCTCCAGGGCTGGAGGGGAAGAAGCCTGTTCTAGACTTTTGAGTGTAGCAGAGAGATTTCATACTCCGGTCCTTGATGGTCACCATCCTTCAGGTTTTAGATTTTCTCCTGTTTTCTACACACCTGTCTAGGTCATTGTCCAGAACTGGACAACAAGCTGTTGGGTTCTTTTAATTTGAATTAGGTGTTTTGGAGAAGCCTGTAAGACCTGCAGGACAGTGGCCTCTACGGACAGGAGTTTAAGATCTCTCCTATGTATCTTTGAAAGTGGAAATGTTTCGCCAGCTTTTTGCTGGTTTTGGTAACCTTTACAGCTGTTTTAGGTCATTAAAGATTTTGTCTATTTTCACTGTGAACCACAGAGGATCTCAAAAACATGAGATTTTAAGTTAATTGATTAGCAATGAAGGTAATAATGGTAAAAAAAAAACAAAAACAGAAGAGTGCTATATTTAGGAGATGTTGCTTAAATTTAAAGTAACTCTTTTTGACTTTCTGACCTTAAAAAGATGCATTTCTGGCTGGTTTTGATTGCTCACTGACATTTGTACATTCCTAGAGCCATTGCTGCCCTGCAGCTGAGAAAATGTCACTTTACAGCAGTGTTAACTGCTAGCAACTGGATATCAAAACACTAGCAACACTGTAAAAAAAAGTGTAAAAAATACAGTTAAAAAAAGTTAAATAGCAGCAGTGAAAAACTGTAAATGGCAAAACTGTACATCATTGTAGTAAATACGTCAAATTTCTGTAGATAAATTTACAGTATTCAACTTTAATTTTTACAGGTAAACTATATAAAATACACAGTATTTTACTGTGATTTCTTTTCACATAAGTAAAATTTTTAAAAAGCATCAATTCAAAAATGGGTAATTACTGCAAAATTTACGGTATCATTCCGTACAAATTACAGATCTTGTCAATTGTGGACATTTAAATTGAAAGTATAAAACCATTTGCCATTAAGCAAAAACAAACTGTAATTTTTACTTTGTACACACACTGTGGCTGATTCAGCAAAGAAACACACGAGGACTGGAGGAAACAAGGAAAAGAAAGAGAAAATAAAAGAGCAAGAGTTGGAATCCCACGAACAAGACAAATGTCAGGACATTTGCACCGATCATGCTTCACCTTTGACTGTTTTAGAAAAAATGCTGCTTTTGAAACTCTTTTTACTTCATTTGAAAAAAAGAAACCTGTAAAGAACTCAGCCGTAGATTCTGCACATTTTCTTAATTATGACCTCATTTGTTCTCACGAAAGCAACAAAACAGAATTTTTTACGATCTTATAGTAAACATAGATCGTTGACTTCCTTTTAAAGTAAACTTTATGAAGCATTTTAAGATCAGAACTTCTTATTTTCTCCTTTTTCATTAAGGGGTGCATGACATTTATTTGTTTTCACAGCTTATGCATGCACGGCTTTGCAGCATGTCTGCAGACGAATGAGTAAACATGTGCACATGATAAGATCATGATAAAATCCCCGCTCGTGTGTGGAGCAGAGAGTTGCTGTGGCTGCCGCGCAGGATTCCCTTTCAGTCTGATGAACAGACGCAGGAATCAGAGACACAGATGGAGCACTGAGTCCTCTGCATCTTTGAAAAACCACACACACACACACGAAGGCACACACCCATGTTTGTCATGCTTTCTGCACCACCACTAACCACTCAGCAGCTCTTTGTAGAAAGTCTATTTTTGTCTTAACATGTCTATGTTTGAGAAACGAAGCTTATTCTAGGAAACAGTGTTACTGTATTTGGTAAATCCCCAGATGTCCTCTCACTTTGTTTATGCATCAAGTTCCCTTTTTCTTCCTACTTCCTCTATTGTGGTGTTTTATTTGTTCGGTTTTTTTCTTCTCCTTTCTGCTTTATGTCTCTTTTACGGCCTTGCATTGTTTTCTCTTTCTTTCAGTAGTTTACTTGTTTTTCTTTTCTTTTTTTTCCGTCTTTTTTGACAACTTTCTTTGTCTTTTTGCTCTTTCATTTAGTTTTTTGTTGCATTTCTCCATTTTTATCCCTCCTTCTTCTCTCGGTCTCTGCAGCAGTCTGTCAGTGTGACTGTACGTTCATGCTGCGCTGCAATCTGGTGCTCGTCAGAGCGACACGCATATAACCACACACACATGCATACACAGGAATACACTGCATAAGCAAGTACATGAACACCCACAGTGGCACAAGCGCACACACATGCACCCACCTGTTGTGCAAACAAGAAGCGTTTAAGAGGCCTTGTTGTTGCCACACAGAGACAAACCAAAGACACCTTTTGAATCCCCCCTCCCTCCCCCCGTTCTCTTGTCTTCTTCTTTTTATGGTCGACCACATCTCCTTTTCCTCTTTTACATTCTGTAATTCAAATTCCTCATTTTGGTTTGAAGTCTTTTTGTTTTGGACCCATCAGAAAGTTTTTCTTGCAGTTTTTGACTTTGTGTTTTAATGTTTTAACAGTTTATAGAAGAAAATAAAAGTTTATTTTAATTATTTACATGCTTGAAAACAGCTCAAGCTGAATATTTGATTTCTTTTATGCTATTAGTGGCAAATAAATCAGATTTACATAAACAGGTTCAGTATTAGAATTATTTTAATGAAAAATCTATTAAAAAGAATTTATCTTAAAGGCTGAAAGGATAAATGCTTTTATAGCTATGTCATTAATTGACATTTCCATATATATTTTGTAGAAAAAAAAAGGGAAAAAAAAGAAAATTAATTTAATGTTTAGAAAACTGATTTGTAATACATGTGTTTATGGATTGTATTTATGTTAGAATTATTAATATATAATTATATATGATTTACATCATAATTGTTTATGTGATATAGTGCATTTTAACAGAAAGCATATTTCAGTAATTCATTTTATCATTGAACTTGCAACATATTTGATGAGTCTTTGATTGTCCAAAGCCATATTTATTCCACATCATTCTTTCCACTTCTAATGCTGAAATATCAGGAGCCTGTTTGCCTGAATTGAGTCAGAATCAGTAAATTATCAAAGATTAACATAGTTTTATACATACTTCCCAGTGTGCCAACAATAGAGGGGAAAACGGGTGACGTTAAGGTTTGATCAAATCAAATCAAATCAAATCAAACCAAATTTATTTATATACCCGCCCAATGACACACAAAGTGCTTTACAGCAGGGTAACAGGAAAAGAGACAACAATGCAAAACATAAAAATGAAACTTAAATACTAGGAAAAGTGAAGAACAAAAAAGAGCTAACGTCTTTTGATCCTATCTGTTGGTTTCCTTAGCGAGGCTGTTACATGGCTCAAATTGATTTGTCTGTGAAGTGGCCTGAGATGACATTGTAGTGATTTGGCGCTATACAAATAAAGCTGAATTGAACTGAATTGTAAGCATAATAAGTCATTCAGATAAAACTGACTCCTTTATGACTTAATCCCGACACATTTATTTCCTCCATGGGCTGAATGCGGACATTATTACGTCTCCAGTGTTAAAATCTCCTCCTGATTTATGTCGGTTCATCTTTTTTATAGAAAAGTATCCTAAAATAGATAATATAAAATTATATTTCCATAAAAATGTATTGTATTGATTCCCAAAAAAGATGGGATACTAAGCTAATGGTAAATAAAACAACTCTCATCAACCCATATTTTGTTCCTGATAGAGCACAAACAACTGAAATAATCTCCCATTTCATGTTAAATACTGGCTCATTTTGAATTTTATTGACATTTTAACATTTATTTCTAAAAGGTTAAAAAATTGAATTAGAACTGATGCAAAAATTATTAAATGAAAAATGCTGTATTTATGCACGAGAGTTATAATGGAAAATTACTGAGCTTTATATAAAAAAGTATATCTGCAGTAAAAATAAATGGTATGCATCATTGTTTGGGGCAACTGATCCAACATCACTTCCTTCTATGGCTAGAGGACATGATTCCGATTGCATGATGTGGCCACAAGAAGCTATAATCATCCCGGTCAGAGTAGAGCAGCCTCCCACCTAAACTCGGAATAATCCGCCCACGTAGAAATACGTACAGCAATCCTGTTGTTGTTCCTTCACTAACAGAGCCGAGTGTTCACTGTTATACCTGAGGATGGGATTGCGGCAGGAAAAGGGAGCAAAAAGCCCAAGTTAACATATTTCTGGGATCTTTTATTCCAAATTAGAGCACAAAGCCACTCTCTAAAGAATCGCCCTTTCTCAATTTAAAGTATCTGACAGATGACTACAGATGGTCCAAACCAGAGGAATTTCTCTGGTGGCCACAAGTATTCAAACATGTAGAGGACAAGTGTTCCTCTCATACACACATGATGAAAGCAAGCACACACTCATAAGGGTCTGTGTCCATTTTTAGAATCTGTTCGGGGATATGGCGTCTAAATTTAGAGGGTCATTTTGTTAAACAAATACAGCATCAGCCTGTTGGAAGATTGTCAAAACACACTGGCTATGTGTGCAGGCAGGGTGTGTGTGTGCATTTTCGCAGGTTTATATTCCTGTGTGTGCAGAAAGAGGTTATTTTCACTTTGTGCATTTTATATAAACAGTTAAACCCAAAGGGAGATAAATGGTGAGCGTAAAAGTAGTGGAAAAATAAAACATGCACTGGGAGACGGAGAGGTGTAGGAGGAGTTCAGTTTCATTAGCATGACAGATAGCAGGGAAGCTCTTTTAAAACCACACACGCACTTTTTCATGAAGACACATGGATTTTGCAACAGCATCTATGCTGCTTTTGCAAGTTACTTCGGTTCAGAGTTTCAACATTTACAGTTTTCAGCCCTGCTCCGTAACCTTTGCCTCTGCTTGTTTTTTTATGGTAGAACATTGTAGATCAGAGGAGCCTGAAGTCCCTCGTGTTGCTGCCAAAGGCTAATTCATTCACTCCGAGTGTGCATGCTCGCAGGAGTCCACGTGATGCAGACATCTGCCCAAGATTTTGGAGGGTCCGGGTGGATTTCCCTGCAGACTGCTGCCTGCAGCCCAAATTTGGCTTCTTTGTGACTGTTTGCACAGCAAATTTAACTGCACATGTGTCAGGAAAACTAAATAAAACAGAGGTGTTAATATTGTAGCTACAGTGAACAGATATTAATAAAATCTACATTTATTAATTTTAATTGGTTTAGTTTTTATTGCCTTTTAAATAAACCATTTATACAGTATGTGTAGTCTTGACAGTAGAGAGCAGCTTTATGCATCTGTCTTGTTTGTCAGGGTGAAAGAAGAATTCTACTGTATAGGGCATCAAAGGAGAAATAACATTAATGAATAATTGGTTATTTAGATACTAGGGATGCATGACTTTAAAAAACAAACAAACAAACAAAAAAAACATATCAATAACCAATAAATTCCAGCTCCTAAAGGCTGATACAGATAACTGATAACCAATAAGACATACAAACCAAATAAAAAAGACCAGCTGTATGGGGCAGCTCATGTCTAAAATAAGATGGGAAAGTGGTTTGGAAGCAAATTGGGGTCTCCCCTGTGAAGCAGCAGCTTCCTTTCCCCAATCGCAATATCTCAGCGAGAAAAGCATAAAACTGGGATTTTCAACTTCTGCACTTGCAATCTTAGAAAAGAAAGAAAGAAAAAAGCTTGTTTGTGGTTAAAGCCAAAATTACACAAAAATAACTTATTGAGTTGAAATCATTTGGTCCCCCCCAGTTTAAATTTTTTTATTTCTTATTACGATTGTCAATTTCAACTGTATGTTATCGGGGCAAGTCGTCATGATATCGGACTTGACGTAATGACGTAATAATTTCCTGTTATCGGCCCGATGAGAAAAACATTGAGGTACAGACTGATTTGGTGAAGTTGAAGGCAGAAAATGATGATAGACTCAAGTGTTCAGTGACCCGAAGTTGTTTGTTTTCTCATTGACAGACAGGGCTCTAAACTGACACCCGCCAACCCTCCAAATACGGGTGAAAATTCAATTAGGCAGGTATGAATAAAAACCTACAGCCACTTTGGCTTGTGATGAATTAATGATGCATCTTTGAAGCGAACAAGAGGAGCGGACTTCTGCCAAGGAGAGATGAGTCTTCAAGCTGCCGCTCAGCAGGCAAGGATGGGTCTTGAGTTTGATGGGTGCATCATCAACCAATTATATGCTAGGAAGACTGAGATAATACCAATATGTAAAGGAGGGAAGCAGGGCGGATGCTCCGCAGACAGTGCGGCGGTACAGGTCAAATGGATAGCTGGATGTACTGTACTGGAAATGCAGGTATGTCGGAAAAAGTGAAAAAAAAAACTTAAGAAAAAAAAAGCAGCTGGCTGCATTTCAATGATATTGAAGACAGAAAAGCTGGGTTTAAAGTTTTCTTTATTGGAATATCTGTCACTTTATCAAAAGTCTGATAATGTTCAGACTTCGACCTCTCTTTATGTGAATTGTCTGTTGTGCTTCTGAGTTCAGTTGTTCATTTAAAGGTTTGATTATAAGGTATAACAATAACATCCCAAAAAGCATAAAAATAAGGCTTGACAAGTACAAAATAAAAATGTCTTCACATTAACAACATACAATTGCTAAATAAGGCTTAAAGAGAAGCTTAGAGGGCTTCTGCTTTGATAGCCATATGGAACCAAGAAGATTCGGCCTTCTCCTCTAAGGGCACGTTCACTCGAGCCTTTTTGATTCATATCAGGGTCCGTTTGCTTGTAAGTTCACTTCGTTTGGGGTATTGTGAATGCGCAAACGGACTCTCGTTCGTACCAAACAAGCGGACTTGGTCCACTTCGAGCATTTGGTTCCGCAAGGCATTGTGGGTTAATATTATGCTTTACATTATAAACATTGGGCATTGTTGGTAAATGCTACCAACCAACAAACGTGTAGGACTTCTTTAGAAATGGCTCAGGGTCAAACATGGAGCGACGACGACGTGAAAGTTTTCACTAATATATGGTCAGAACAAAACATCCCAGTTCCTTGTACCCCCAATTATAATGCAGTTTTTGATAGTAATTAGCTGTGAAATTGAGGCTTTGGGATATGCCCGCACAGTAGACCAGTGCCACACTAAAGTAAAAAAAAAGAAGAAATAAACCAGAAAAAACTATGTCAACATTATATAAAAATACATGATATGCTTGGAAGAAGTGGCAGCTCAGGCGAGCCTGGCTCGTTTGGCTTAAGTACAGCATGAAAGCAGTCTCTGTCTGGGAGATCACCCCCACCCACCAACTGAGCCGAGTCCCCAATCGAACCGGGTCTAGCGGACTATCCTGGTGTGAATGCACCCCAAGACCGTATAAACAGGCTGGTTAGTAATGGGTTAGTAAGTTACTTTGTCCACTGCTAGAAAAGGCACCATTTAGAGTGTTGTTACTGTTGTTGAGCAGTTTAAATGAGAAATCACCAATTAAAACAATTTAAAGAGACTTATGGTTAAATGTATTCAGTTGCACTGATAATCAGGATTATTTTTTAATGGGGGGAAAAAATGTGACCAGTGAAAATTCTGATTGTGTGTTAAATTTGGCCTAGTGGTTAAAGACGGGGGCTTTGGACCAGGCAAGCTTTGATTGAGTCTTCGGCGTGGCACTAAGGTTAAACCACTGTGGGCCTTTGAGGCGAGATGTGGCAGCCCACTGCTCCTTGGTTATCCCAGAGATGGGTAAAATTCAGAGACCGAATTTCCCAATTTGCATTGAGACAATATAACAACATTAAAAAAAGAAAAAGAAAAAGATTGCATATCTACTAGTGGCACTGCAAAAGTTCATTTAGCGCCCTGTTGACAGATACTTAAGCTTACCGGTGTAGATGCAGTCTAAATTTTGTTTACAGAGTAAATTACTTAAAAATTTTGCAGTTAGTGAAAACTTTTCAGCTCTAAGATGAAGTGTTTGAAACATTGTTCGTTTTTATGACATATCTAACAAAATCAAAATACTTGATTCCAGTTTCTGAAAAACAATTTTCAAACAACTATAAAGTTTCCATTGTTGGACAAAAGTTTTTTAAAGTGAAGTCTTGAAGCAGTATCACTTCTCCATTACAGAACTCAGATGCCAGACAATGCCTATAATCCTCTAGGTCAAACCATTCGGACCACCAGACTGTGGAGGATGAGTTTTAGTGGGCAAATTGCCATGGTGAAAAGTAGATTATACAGTCTGGGCATGTGAAGGCCTGCTCCATCCATCACATTACAGGACTTGTCGATAACAGAAGGTTACCTCAACCCTCTTTATTTTTAACGCCTGGGCGTCTTTTCCGTCTGACAAAAACCAATAGCAGACATCAGTGGCAGAAAGCTAATAAAGATGTATTTGTGCCCTATTTTAGAATGTTGGTGTTAGAAAAGACAGATATTAAAGACTTTTTCCTCTAATGTCTTTTCCAAAGCTTGATAACACAATAAAGAAAGGGAAAATTAAGCGACAGAAATTAATTTTGAGTGGTACCACAACAGAGGATATTAGCTTTGATAAACAGCATGATACAGTTAGCATGTCAGCACTGCTACATCAGATGTATACAAATTTGGCCATTTAGTCATTTTTTCCCCCCACATTTGTTGTTGAATTCAAAACACTTGAATTGGCAATCAAAATATATGCGCAAATGTCAACTAATAAGATCTACCGAAGCAGGACGTTTCTTAGAGGTAATGCGAAGAGCGGAGGAAATGACAAAACATTGACAGAAATGGGAAGGTAGGAATGAAGTCAGAAGTGCATGCTTCAGAGCGGGAGGTGTGAAGATGAATTAAAATCGACTGAAAACAGCAGGGAACAACAAGAGGAGAGAGGATTGAAAGAGGAAAAAAATAAAGCTGGAGGAAGTATAAAGAAGAAATCACAGCAAAAAGAAAGAAAGAGGAGGCGGAGAAAGTGGTATCGATCTGGTTCGGAAACAGACGGCCTGAACAGAGGAGGAATGAGCAGGGAGGATGAGAGGGAAATGGAGGAGTGATATTGATTTAAGGCCAAGAATGAGAGTTAATGGGGAGTTATAAGAAGAGAAGAAAAATATGGACAAAGGCAGGGGAAAGAGAAATTTGGAGTTAAAAAGAGCAACAAGAGAAAAAGAGGCAGAAATTACTTAAGTTTAGTTTGAACTCAACCTTAACATACAAACAGCTTTTGATTGGGTTTAAGCTAAAAGAGAGAAACAACATATAAACTCAGCAGAAATTAACCATAATATGATGTAGCCTCAATGCTTTTTTAGTATTGAGACAATGTGATCTAATTAGCTTAAACTTAAAATGTGTAACACTAGCAAACATCTGTGATAAATGTAAAATGGCAACTCATGCTTTACTCTTAGCAACAGCTTTGCTAAATAACTTGCCAGCTATGTTACAAGCTTAGAATGAACCATTACATCTCCTTGTACAGTGGGTCCTACATGTGGCAATGGCCATATTGCTTCCATTAATGTCGGGCTGTAGTAACTGAGTACTAATCAGACAGCAATGCGGAAGAAAATGGAGGAATAAGTGCAGTTTTGTGAGAATTTTAAAGGATACAGATTTGAGAAATAGTGCCATATTTACAGGGAGTGCAGAATTATTAGGCAAATGGGTATTTTGACAACATCATACTCTTTATGCATGTTGTCTTACTCCAAGCTGTACAGGCCGAAAGCCTACTACCAATTAAGCATATCAGGTCATGTGCATCTCTGTAATGAGAAGGGGTGTGGTCCAATGACATCAACACCCTATATCAGCTGTATTAGGCAAACATAATTATTAGGCAACTTCCGTTCCTTTGGCAAAATGGCTCAGAAGAGGGACTTGACAGGCTCCGAAAAGTCAAAAATAGTGAGATATCTTGCAGAGGGATGCAGCACTCTTAAAATTGCCAAGCTTATGAGGCGTGATCATCCAACAATCAAGCGTTTCATTCAAAATAGTCAACAGAAAAAACGTATGGAAAAACCAAGGTGCCAAATAACTGCCCATGAACTGAGAAAAGTCAAGCGTGCAGCTGCCAAGATGCCACTTGACAGCAGTTTTGCCATATTTCAGAGCTGCAACATTACTGGAGTGCCCAAAAGCACAAGGTGTGCAATACTCAGAGACATGGCCAAGGTAAGAAAGGCTGAAAAACGACAACCACTGAACAAGACACACAAGCTGAAACGTCAAGACTGGGCCAAGAAATATCTCAAGACTGATTTTTCTAAGGTTTTATGGACTGATGAAATGAGAGTGAGTCTTGATGGGCCAGATGGATGGGCCCGTGGCTGGATCGTTGAAGGGTAGAGAGCTCCAGTCTGACTCAGACGCCAGCAAGGTGGAGGTGGGGTACTGGTATGGGCTGGTATCATCAAAGATGAGCTTGTGGGGCCTTTTCGGGTTGAGGATGGAGTCAAGCTCAACTCCCAGTCCTACTGCCAGTTTCTGGAAGACACCTTCAAGCAGTGGTACAGGAAAAAGTCCACATCCTTCGAGAAAAACATGATTTTCATGCAGGACAATGCTCCATCACACACATCCAAGTACTCCACAGCATGGCTGGCAAGAAAGGGTCTAAAAGAAGAAAAACTAATGACATGGTCTCCTTTTTCACCTGATCTGAACCCCATAGAGAACCTGTGGTCCCTCATCAAATGTGAGATTTATGAGGAGGGAAAACAGTCCACCTCTCTGAACAGTGTCTGGGAGGTTGTGGTTTCTGCTGCACGCAATGTTGATGGTGAACAGATCAAAACACTGACAGGATCCATGGATGGCAGCTTTTGAGTGTCCTTGCAAAGAAAGGTGGCTATATTGGTCACTGATTTGTTTTTGTTTTGTTTTTGAATGTCAGAAATGTACATTTTTGAATGTTGAGCTGTTATATGGGTTTCCCTGGTGAAAATAGATAATTGAAATGGGTATATAGTTTTTTATTATTAAGTTGCCTAATAATTATGTTTGACTAATACAGCTGATATAGGGTGTTGATGTCATTAGACCACACCCCTTCTTGTTACAGAGATGCACATCACCTGATATGCTAATTGGTAGTAGGCTTTCGGCCTATACAGCTTGGTGTAAGACAACATGTATAAAGAGGACGATGTTGTCAAAATACTCATTTGCTTAATAATTCTGCACTCCCTGTATGTTGTACCACAAGCAGAAGACGTGTGAATTGACCTTATTAATCAAGTGAAAACATGATGAAGGGATAACAGGAAACAAGAATAAACAGACGTAGCTTTTCCCAGATGGAAATTTCCAGTGAATAAGAAAGATCTTCCATCAAATATGTTCTATTTCTAAGCTTGGCCATGTGAAGTAAGTGATAAAAGCCTTTCAGAGAAGTTTTATGTAAACCTGCAGCATTGTATTTTAGCATTATAAGAAAAATATACTTCAGCCTAAAATATGATTTGTTTTTAATTCTACTAAATTGATGTTTTTGTAGAAACCCAACCAGGAAATGAGAAAAAAAGTTTAATAGTATTGTGCCACAAATGGAACCAATGTTGATTGTCAAACTCACATCTTACGAAGACCCAGGGTTGAGGACTGTGGCCATTTAGATAATATACTAAATGAGTTTATTTCCTTTTTCTGGGCATCAGTATGAGTCAGTTGTAAGAGAATGAACAGATGACAGATATAACTGTTTCAGTTGGTTGTTAGTTTTCTAGGATTTTTTCAAATTTGTGGTATACCACTTTGTGTTTGAGCCTTGGTATATTTTTGTTTGTTTGTTTTGTTTTGGGGGTTTTTTTGGCACTTGCTATTTGGTTAGGCTTAGGAATCAGTGTACTTGGTAAGGTTTATTAATCAAACTACTTTGCCAGGTTTAGGAAAAAAAGATCATACAGTGCTGTAGTTTGATTGATACAAGTTAACCTTTACAAAACAATAGTGTGCAAGTACTTGATGGTCTCAAGAGTTTCCCCCGTCTGACAGCACTTATTTAGGCAAGCTGCTAAAATTGCCATGTACAGTTTTTATTAATGTGCACCTTAAATATTAAGAGTGATCATCTTTCACTGCCCACTAAGTTCATCTTTTTACAAACAAGCAAACTGAAATTTGAACATTGCGATTGTTACAGTCCTTCATAATCTAACAAGCACATTGATCAATTTTTAAAGATTCAACCAACTGATATCCTTTTTAATGATTTTCTTTAACAAAATGTCTCAATGTAAATAAAAAGCTGACTTAGTAGCAGATAGTAGAGCATGGCCTCATTATGTGGGCTTATTTTCTTCCTTTTTTTTTTTCATTTCTAAATCTTTAACTGCGTACAATTTAACCTACCAGAGGTTGTTTTTGGTCAGCTGCCACATCACATCATCAGTAAGCCCATACTATGTGAATAGACACCACAGCTCATCGTCTAATATGTGCTTTATCGTGCAAAAAGAAAAGGTTACTGGAGCAACTTCAATTATTTTCCATACTAGACGGCCAGTGGATCTGACAGAATGAGCTATTGTTGTCGGCTAAACAGGAATGCAACATACTGTACAAACACACACACCAGTACCAGTATGAGTATGCTATCTGATTTCCCATCAGTTGAGACACTCACTTTCCTGAAACTTGAGCAAACTTGCAAACTAATATTGAACGTTGAGCTTTGTAAAGTGAGCGTCGATAACGCGGCGACACAGCTGAGGGCTATGGTTTGTTGACCTAGTAAGTTGACACTGTGTTCAACCAAAGCAGAACGGAGGCAGCATGAGAGAGGCTGTATCACTTTTCACTTGTTATGATTTGTGGAAAGTTTTCAGAGCGTATAACTGGCTTGTTTTGGAGACTTCATGCTTACTGCTTCTGATGTAAGGTTATATTTTTTTTCTCTTTTTCTCATGATTATTGAGCTTCTAAAATGCTACTTAAGCTGGGGAAACTGGTTCTTTCATGACAAAAATGACTGGGTATAACATTAAAAAAGTTTTTTTTTTTATTTTGATACTATACGGTATTGGCTTTTTTTCTATTTTAAAAACAATAGATTATTAGCTAAAAGCCATTTGTATGATCAAAATAATAGATTTTTCCACTATATGGTATCCAGCTGTGTGTACTAGCTTCATTATTTTCATATGTATCTATTAGGGCTGTAACGGTCCACAGAAATCACGGTTCAGTATGTACCTCGGTACACATGGTTCGGTTTTTATCAAGGCTTATACAATTCTTACAAAAAATCAGTTTGTAAACGCAACATGACTTAACAGAGTGCAGCTGCATATGATTATTTACTTATTAACACTGGAATGCTGTAACTGGAAAGTTACTGTTCCATAGTTCATGAATACATCATTCAGCAGAGTGGATTTGAAGTTTCCTTCGGCTATCACCCTGGCGTTCATGTACATGTATCCCCCCCGACCCACTGCGCCCTCCCAGTGTTGTCAAGCTGATGGGAGAAACACTGCGACCACAGTTCTGCAGTGTTGGCAAACTGATTTTGTTTTGTCCGCTTTTATTCAGCTCCCTCTTCGTCAAAACCGAAGTCCCATGTTGTTATGAGTTAGAAACTGGATGGTCATCGCGCTGCACAGAGAGGAGGCGAAGTTTCACGTCCATCACTCAGTTATGTCCGATGGCACGCAAAAAAACGTTTTTAGAAACAGGGTGAATCCCCAGCAGCTGCAGACACCCATGCAGGGCTGTACAGTGCGAGCGTTTTACTCGCACATGCGCCTAAATATAGATTGGTGCGAGTAGAAGAAAAAAATGGGAGCATGTGTGCGAGTGCAGATTTCACCCCTTTCCTTTGCATTTTGCTCCTAAAAGTCAGGCTTTATTTACAGTGGAAATGAAACTGCCAACCAAACTAAATGTATTTATTTGACTGAGTCTTGGTCAATTATTATATAACAAACACAAAAAAAAGCATATAAAAGAAAAACAAAGCGATGTTTACATGTTTTTATGGTCAGGGCACCGCCACATTGCAGCTTTGAAGTCACCAGGTTGATTGGCGCTCCAGCTCCGCATTTAATCCATTGGTATCACCACAGTAACAAGCCATAACACAATTTAGAAGATGGGCGATGGAAGGCGAAGCTGAAAGGCCAGTCGAGCATCCAGATCCTGTTGCCGATGCTTTCCAGTCCGTAGGCCGCACAACTGGAGAAGATAAAGCCGTACCAGTGCTGGTCTGAGTGGAGCGGGTTGGCAGCACCTGTAGATGTGGCTGATGTTCAGTGATGCTGGAGGCTGTCTGCTGTCAGGAGGTCCACGTGGACCAGGTCATGCGTGGAGAATTTTGCTCTACAGCTTGGATTACATATTTGGATTTCTGTACCAGGAGGTGGATGTTTTGGAGGCAGCATGCCGTCTCTGAAGGAGATCCGAGCCGAGACACTGGAGCGTAAACAGCAGGTAGACTAACTATTAGTCAAGCTAACGTTAGTAATTGCCAGTGATTTAGTGTAAAGAAGCAAGCATCCAGCCTGCAGGATGGTGAGGGAGAGTGCAGTGTTTGGTATAACCGGACCTGCCGTGGAAAACGGGGAGTCCTGGTAAGAAACAGTTTATGACGGTGATCACAGAGCAACTGGCTGCAGAGGTGTTCAGTTCATCGTCAGGTTCTGGGGAGGATTTCTGAGTGTTGCCTATTGAAGTGTGTCTAATAAGAGGCTCAAAGAGGAACAGAGTTGGAGAAATACGCACTGATGTTCGTACGGACCGACACTGCAGACCCGCCGGTTAGTGGAGCTCAGCGGTGATATTTAAACACTCATCACTCAGAGCAGCTTCAGGCTTTAGTCTGCGGACTTCTAGCTCACCAGATTTCAAGAAGTTGTGGGAATGGTGGAGATGAAGTGTTCAATCTTCTGCCTGAACTTTGGAAAACTTGTATTTAGACCAGGAGGAATACAGTCGTGGCTCCCTTTTGTCTGTTTTCCTCCTTTGTCTCCATGACTCAGCTGTTGTCTTTTTAACTGTGGATCGAACGAGAGGACTCTCATTCAGGACCCCAGCGCCAACCAAACCGGTGATGTCAGAGTTTGGCGTACTCCAAGTATCTTTGTGGGCTTTTAAATTTATCTGGGAGATTTTCTGATTGAAGGTGATATTTGGTTACAGCTGCAATCCATGCCATTGGACGTCTCTTTTACATCGTTAGCATGGCTAGTGCAACCTTTCCTCATGTAGGGAAACCAACAATTAGTCCCTGGGTTTTTATGAGTACTTTTGAGAGAACAGTTATGGTAGTGCACAACACGGCAACTTGTTGCCATACTGCTGTCTAACACAGATTAAATTAAGAGATTACCTGCTACAGACAGTTAAGTATCAGCAGATGAATAAACAGGGAACAGGTGTTATTGCCCCCTACAGTCACAGATTTTCATTGGGTCACAGGTTTTGCAGTAACACCGGTTTGGTGACCTTTTTTAACAACAATGCATTGCGACCCTGGAGGGGACGCATTGTAAAATCAACATCCATACCAAAGCCCACCTGACCCAGCCCGACCCCATCCAGACCAAATCCTGCTGTGGACCGCTGGATGGACACAGCCAAGTGTGGCAGGTGGACAACAAAAAACTGTAGGACAGGGAAGTTCTCTGTATTTAAAACTCTGTTTGTTTCTCTGTGTACTGCATCATTGGGTCTGATGCCCGGGTTACTGTTAATTATTATTATTATTAGTAGTATTATTATTATTTGAATGTGCTACTTAAGAAAATGCATAGTGCTCCTAAATTTTTTTTATTTGGGAGCACTAGGGCTCCTAGTGAAAAAGCTAAGCGTACAGCCCTGCCATGTTGCCGTGACAGGAGAAATCCTGTAATTCGTGTTATTTGACTTGATCCGGAGTGACTGGACTCCGGTCTGCAGTCCCAAAACCAGTCCAGAGGCTCCAAGCTCTTCTGTCACATTTAGCAACATGAAGGAATCGGAGCACGGACTTTTGAGCCTGAAGCTTTTCCTTTCCAATCAGTCGTTTCTTGATGTCTGTGCAGATGTGGTCGACCAACCTACGCACTCTCAGCTGCAGGAAGTTTTTTTTTTTTTTTTAACAGTGCGGTTAAATAACAATGGCCTATGGTGAATTAAGACATGGTTGTTATGGTGATAACTCAGTAAAAGCTGCTTGTATGTAAAAAGTCAATAGACCTAAATACTGTCAACATTGAGGCTTCAAGTAATGATTATTTTATCATTGATTAATACTATTATTGATTTTATTAGGCCGTTGGTGGAAGAATTCTCATACTTTGGGGATAGTGATATTTTGGGAAATATGAAAGTGATATTCCACCTACAGCCGTCATAATCCATGCCATTGCATTAATTAAAGGCTTCAATCAATTTAAATGAAGAATTCAGTCTTGAGTTTCATGAGTATAAATCATGAGCCAGAGAACATTCATGCTGCAGATGTATATATTGTTGTTTTTTTGTTTGTTTGTTTGTTTTTATCCCTGCTGCATGAATTAACAGCTGCCTCTTGGGGAGCGTCTTATATCCCTCTCTTAAATATAGTCTAAACTGTCTGTTTACATCTGAGAATAGTTCGAGACTTAAATAATATGAGATTTGGGGAAAATAAACATTTAAATAAAGTCTGAATCAACCCCCCCAAAAAACAGTTTTGATAATTACTGGAAAAGGGTTTTTCTGGGTTTAGCTTGCCTGTTAGTTTAAATTTATATGGTGCCTCATTTGTTAGGAAGTTGTCGAGCCAAGCAATAATGCAGAGCTAATGATAATCCTGAATCCCTGATCAGCAGCTCACTTCACTGATCACATCTCCCTGCTGCTTCTTGTTGGTGATTGTTGCTAACATTATCATGGGAGTGTAAAAGCCCCTTCTTTATATCCTTGACTTAGAAGCGGATGACTTACCTGGGACATGAATAAGCCTCAAATGAAATAATTAACTTTAATGTACCTCATTTTCTTTCACAAGGAAACATGAACAATTCCCTCTGAACAGTTTCTAAAGAAACCAACTCTCTGGTATTTAAATCAGATATTTGCAGATTTAGGCTGTAGATGAACCACAACACCTAGACTGTGTCTGAATGTACACCCTATTCTCTGCATACAGAAGGGATCACACCATTTTATTACCCACAATGCATCTTGAAAACTAATGAACTTCAATGGTCCCTTGATGGGTCAATATAGACCACAATGCATTGCGGTCGGCAGCGCTGAATGGCATGAGGTGGTGAACACACTGAGTAGTAGACAAAAAAAAAAGGAATTAAATTGCCTATAAGTAAATAAAATATTTTTACATAAGATCACGGATTTGATTTGGAATAACATCTTTTCCTGCGTCGTGGGTTCTGCCATGGTTGCCGCGGTGACAACTGGTAATCACGTGATCTGCGGCAAGGAAAAAGTAGTCAGCTTCGTGTCTGAATCGTTCGCAGAATGAGTGCATTAGATAGTGCGTAATAGTGCAGTCATATGTAGTGAATGAGGGGTTCGACAGTAGGGAGGATATTCAGAAACGGTCCTTGAGTTTATACTACTGAAACACGGCTGTGAGCTTGTAGTTACCTTGCAATATCCAAGTGTATGAGCTGCTCTACAGTTTCTGAATTTTAAGCCTAGGAGAACTTCTGTCAGGCAAAATTCAACACTAAAGCTGACCCCAAATATCCATTAGTTTAGTAGTCAGTCATTAACTGAATTTAGAAGTTGGAAAAATTAAGTGAAATTTGACTTTTTTTATTGATGTTTGCAAACCTTGTGAAACACTATCAGAGTCCTCTTTAATATGTTAATCAGCAGTGTATGAGAGGTAGTTAAGCTAACTTTTAAAACAGGGTAGTTAACTGTTAGTAGCTAGCAAACTGCCACCAGTTAGCCGCAATTAGCTAAAATGGGGACCAAATCTAGGCTAATGTTCTCCTTAAGTTTGGTACCAAATAAAAATCCTAATTCAGTAAAGTTAGCTAAGCATTAGCATGATTTGAACTAGTCCAGCTGATGCTGAGGAAAGCTAGCTGCACCGTCAATCAGCATTGCTGTACTGTAGGCTTAAATAGCTAACTTGTTGGCTACTTTCACAAATTGTTAGTACCAAGCAATTTTGAATCCGGTATATATTATTTATCTGCTTAATTTGGACCAGTGTAGTTACAAAAACATTGTGAGGCAGGTTTATTTGTTCAATTCATACATATTCATGTGCAAGACGATAAAAAGTGCTTTGCCTAAAACATTAAAGCAGTACAGCAGGGTCTGCAAGAAGTATTAAAGTATATTAAAAACTATCTTGGCTGATTGAACCAATCATTTTGCTGCCCAGAACAATATTGTGACTTCATACTGAAAAGACTTTATCAGTGTAGCAGATGGTGATTAGAGAGACCTCCACAAATCTTGGATTAAGGTTCAGTGACTCGATAGCCTAATTGTATTATGCTGCCTGAGCTGCATTTAAAAGGTACTTTGATGGTTCTTTACACTGTAGTTGTGAACATTTGGATATAGTGTTGGCTTAACTTCATCATCACACACTGAAATATGGTAGTAAAGCATTTTAAAGGCAACATGTTTTTATCTCATTAAGAGCATACAGTTAACTAAAAGTTACATACTCGTCACTTTAGTTTTATAATTAATCTTTATACATGAGAGAAAACAAAGTGGTAATAAGTAGAGCCAGACCAATATGGATTTTTTGAGGACAGTATTTGGGAGAAAAAAAATTCCAAAAACTGATAAATAGGCCAGTTAATAAGAAGCACTAATAAATAATCTTTATATTTAGGCCATAAGTGTGTGCTTTATATATAACCAACATAACGAGTATGGCTTTTTGTAAATGGAAATTAGTTAAAGCACATTTACTCTCACCATGTGAATTTTTTTAACCATTCAATCAAACTCTAATAAAGAGTTTCAAATACCTAAATATATCCATACCTGAATGCAAAATGCAAAGTAGAAAAGTCAAATGACCATAAAAAATGTTACCCACATTTACATCTCCAGCAGTGGAGTAAACAGACTCGTTGTTTAGTGTATCTACTGCTGGGCCTATTCTGGTTTATTTTTGTTGTTACTGTATATGAGTTAGTCTTATGCATTTTGGACATGGCACAGCAGGGAAATGTTTGAGGACCTTTTCACTGCTGCAACATCCATACAGCAGAGCACCTGTTATGGGAGATATTTAGCAGAGAAAATTAATGGAGAAAGCACAAAAAGTTAAACTTATTTATATTCAATCCCAATTACAAATCCCAAAAAAATCTAAATGCTGAAGAAAAAGGAAATTAAAATAGAATGCAAAGATTTGCAAATTTTACATGCATTTTTATTCTCAGAGGAACATGAAGAACAGATCAGTTAGAATATACTATTACATGGAAAATATGAGGTCATTTTGTATTTAATGGTAGCTACACATCTCAAAAAGTTGGAATAGTGTGATGTTTTCCTCAAAAAGCCTTTTCCCAGGGCACCGTTGTAAATAATCTGCTTTGTTCTTAATCTGTCTTGCTTGGTTAAATAAAGGTTAAATAAATAAATAAAATCATTATGCAACATCCGTTTCTTTTAATTATTTTAAGCTTTTTGAACACATGCACACTGTAACAGAGGCACAGTTATACTAAAAAAGAACAGGGGGAGGGGGGTAGTGGAATAATTGTCTAGGAGGTGAGGAGACCAGTTGGATTGTTGTTCCATTCAGGTCTGATGCAGGATTCTAGCTGCTCTACAGACTTGGACCTTTGCTGGATGTTTGGTTTCATGATGCTTCAGACGTTTTCTGTAGGTGAAAGGTCAGGACTGCAGCCATGCTGTTGTGGTGGATGCAGTATGTGGTTCAGCATCGTCTCGCTGAAACCTGCAAGGTCTTCCCTGAAGGAGACGTTGTCTAGATGGGAGCAGATGTTGCTCCAAAACCTTTCCAGCGTTCATGGAGCTTCACAGATGTGGAAGCTGCCCACGCCATAGTCATTAATGCAACCCAATCCCATCAGATGCAGGTTTTTACTGTCCACTGATAAAAGCCGGATCCTCCCTCTCCTCTTCAGCAGGACACGGCATCCATGCTTTACAGAGAGAGTGTGATGTTTTGATCCATCTGACCACAGAACTAGGAATGCACAATATAATTGGCCCCCTATTGGTATCGACCTATATCGGCCTCAAAACTGAGTATCAAATATCGGCCACCCCACAGATATTTAACCCATATTTAAAAGATATTTAACCGATCAGCCCGCTGTTTCTAAAGTCTTTAAAAAAAACAGAACAACTTCTTTTTCTTCTTCAAAAACTTCTTTTTTACAGACTTTAAAACTTATAAAGACAAGGGGTGGGAAAAAATATCAATACACTGAAATATCGCGATATTTTCATATGCTGATATATTGACATTAAAATATGCAGTATCAATCTATTTTACTAAAGAAATCTCGCAATATTTCATTGTTCTGTTACGAAATCTCATGAGAATTCACAAAAAATTCACAATATTTTCATATGCTGATATCATATTGACATTCAAAAACGTGGTGTCCATCTATTTTACTAACAAAATCTCACGATATTTCATCGTTCTGTTACGAAATCCTGCGGGAATTCACTAAATACTGTGAGATTTTGTAACATAACGATAAAATCTCGTTAGAGATTTGTAAGTAAAATAGATTGATGCCTCATTTTCAGATATCGATTTGATATCAGCATATGAAAATATTGAGATATTTTTTCCCACCCTTAATTTTTAAAGTGTTGGTAACGGATAAAAAATTTTATTTGACTGTATCACCGGGAGCACCCATTATTAATGATGATGAAATGGGGAAACTCCTCCCATGGGGAAGAATAGGTTTTTCCTCTTTTCTCCTCCCATGGAGAAAAGGGTTTATCCCTTTTCTCTTCCCCTATGGGAAAGGGGTTTCCCTTTTCTGGGATTTGGTGTTTTGTGTGTTTATGGGGGATATTAGGGTCGGGGGGGGTTTTTTTTTTTCAAAGATGGGTTAGGGGGGGGAGAGGACGGGAAGGGAGGGGTTTTTTTTCTCTCCTTCTTCCTCTTCCTCCCCCTCCCCTTTATCTTTATATACCTATATCCTCTAAAAAAGAAAGAGAAAAAAAAATAAAAAAAAAAAAAAAAAAAAAAAAAGATAACAAAAAAAAAAAAACTGGGGAAAAAAAAAAAAAAAAAAAAAATTGTTATTTGCAATGGCTGCTAATTTTTTTCAGCTTTAATATTGGTATCGATATCGATTATCGGCCACATGAGTTTTAAAATGTCGGCATATCGGATATCAGCCAAAATTCCAATGTCATGCATCCCTACACAGAACAGTTTCCCACTGTGCTTCAGAGCATTTTAAATGAGAAGACCAGAAGTCGAGAGAAGATGGCGGCGTTACTGTATCCTGATAAAGCTTTAACCTGCATTTGTGGATTTTAGAGTCTTCTGTGTTCAGACAGATTTCTGTAGGACCTCCTGAGTCCATGCAGTGATTTCCCGAAGAGAATCACGACTGGTTTTAAAGTAGTGCTGCCTACCATCACTTGCATCCAGTTTTGACCCTCAGCATCATCCCATGCATACACATTTCACATTTATACACTGTAGATCTTGTTTCCCAACTCCGGCACTCAGGACCCACTGCCCTGCATGTCTTCATTGTGTTTCTACTCCAAAACACCTGATTCAGATTCATGACATTCATTTGATTCAGGTGTAAAAAAAAATTAGGGTTGCCTCCAAGACATGCAGGCCAGTGGGTCCTGAGAACTGAAGTTGGGGAACACTGCTGTAGATGCTGGGATCTTTCCCATTTTTCATCATTTTACATTGAGGAACATTTTTCTGACAGAAATTTTAAACACAGTTCTCTCAGATTGGTGAGCCTCTGTCCATCTTTACACCTGAGAGGCTCAGCCTCTCTGAAATGCACCTTTTATACCCATCATGTACTGACCTGTTGCTGATTAACCTAATTACTTAGTTGTAAAATGCTTCTCAAGTTGGTTTTGATTCATCCCAGTTACTTTTACAGGTCTTCATTGCCCTTGTTTCAACTTTTGAGAGATTTGTTGCTACCATCAAATTCAAAATGAGCTAATATTTTCCCTAAAAAGGTAAAATCTCTTTTTGTTTTTTGCTCTATTTGGATTTTAAAAATGGGTTTATGAGATTTGCAAATCATTGCATTCTGTTTTTGTATTTACATTTGATGCATCATAGCAACTTTTTTTATAATTAGTTGTACTTTAGGAACTCAAACAAATTGTATTGGCATGCACATGTGATCTTCACTGTAACACACACACACCACATACTGTAGGATGTGTGTGAGTGTGAGGAGATTAAACAGTGTGGTGTGATCATTGGAGATAATCAATACAAAAAGAAAAAACCCACACAGACGCACCATCATATATCTTCTTTGGCTCATATCCTCCCATCTTTACTCCCTCTCCTCTGCCTCACCTGCATTGCATCACATCTCTTTGTCCTTTTCCGTTTCACTTCCTCCTCTTCCCTTCATTTATCTCCCCCTCGACTGCCCCTCTTCTCCCCCTTTTTCCTCCCTCCTCTCCTGTCTTCTCCAGCCAGATTTAATAACTCCCCCTCCTCCGTTTTACATGGAGAACCTTTGTTTGCATGATCGCCCGCCACCACAGAGAGCCCACCGACGTGATTAACATCACAAATCGTCAACAACTGGCACCACATGCTAATCGCATCAGCACATTTAGAGACCTTCCACCTCTTTTACCAGTTATCTCTTAAGTGTGTGTGTGCTTGGGCACATGTGCCAAATATGTGTGCAGACATGTGTTTGTGCGTCTGCATGTGCATGTATTGTGTGTGTGTGTGTGTGTATTGGAGGATTATGCAGCATCAGATCCAGATTTGTTCCGTATGCTCACCCCCTCCCCAAACCAGCAGCAGCAGATTACGTGTCCTTCAGCGCACAAACCTCGCAGGCAAAAACCAAAAACTGGATCATTTTTTAAAAACACACTAACATACAAATGTAGCATGTGGCTGAACCTGAATAAATATCTGTGTGTGTGTGTGTGTGTGTGGTGTCTGGCTGTCTCTATCCATCTGTCCATCTAAAGTAAAACCGGGTGTTGTCAGTTTCTTTCTGGCGGCTTTTTGCACATATCACCGCTGCTTGTGTGTGTGTCTATTAATAAATGCTCAGAGGTACATAAGACAGGATGTGGTCGCCATGGTGCAAAGTACTCCCACGCCTTGTTCTGACTCTTGTGTGTGTGTGCATGGTCAGACCTTTTGTTTGTGCATGATGGATGATGCAAGCTGTTCGTCTTTTACATGATTTGCATCCTTCCTTGTTTTTAACGTATATTTGTTTCACATATCTCTAATATAATGAAAGTTATCAAGGGGACATTATCTGAGGGGCAGCATGTGCACACACACATGCACACACACACGCACATAAAAACCTAGTTTACTTCCTGTTTGATGAATCAAATGAAGGTGAGAAGAGTTTTGTGCGTGTGCATCCTCACATTTCAAAGCTGAAGGTTAAATTTGAAAGTCGCACTGTTACCATGGTAACCCCACATACCTTTGCATTACCAACTTTAAATGTCAAAAAGCAAAAAGGAGAGCATGTGTGTGACCAGCAGCAGCAGACACGGGTCAGCTGTTACCTGTAAATGATCCCGTTTGTTTTAGCCGCCTGGGGGCACCACATGGGTGGTGTTACAGGACCTGCACAATCCCGGGTGGAGTCAGGGCGTTGTGGTTCTGTGCATGCCTCGCTGTCTGTGTGCTGCTGCACAGGGTTGACAAGAAATGCAAAGAAAAGACATTGTCATGGTGTGAAATCTCAGAAAACATGGATTTTCCGTGTGTTTGGAGAGGGATTTGCATGTCCTCACACAGGGAACCCACCGTGTGCTTCTATTAATAAACCAACACACAGCTGGAAGGCTGTCAAGAGTTAAAGCTCTGCCAAATCTGTTAGATATGACTGCACCGCTCTCTCTTCAGTTCCTTTATTCTCTTTCTGTCCACTTTAAGCTTTCTATTTCTTCATTTCCAATCCTGTAATTCATCCTCTGCCATGCTGTGTCACTCCCAGCGTGCCCCATCACCTTGTTTTCCCTCGTTTGCTCTTCAGCTCTTTCTCAGTCTGCCCTCTGCTGGAGAGCCAACGTAACTGCAGCACATTCACAGCCCAGCCGGTAGGATCGGTGGAGCCTCATTTGGCATTCCAACGCCGTCTGTCCAGGGACAGCGTGGCCTCATGATTACAAAAACACGGCTGTGTTTGAAAGGTCAGGCGGTTCAGTGTCTGCAGCAGCCGGTGTGCGTCTGTTTTTTTATTAGTTCTGGGAAACATACACCTGAAAGTGCGAGTGTGTCCTCTGCTCATGAATAAACAGCTGCTGATAGGAGGGCATCTTTGCATTGAGGTAATAATTTAGGAATTTCAAAGTAAAACTTCAAATGTTCTGCTGTAAACAGTTTCCCAAACAAATCAGACAATTGTTTTTTATCTCCTTTCAGAAGAGGATGTCGACTTTTCTCATTTTCAATCACTTTAGAAAACATTTGTTGTTTTAAATCATTAATAGTCTGAAATGGAGTCTTATATAGATTTTCACTTTTTTGATTCACATTTCCTCCTGTCATGTTGCAACAGAAGCTGGTGGAGTGACAAGAAAAATACTGATGAAATTTTAGAAATATTTGATTTCCATTTAAAACCATGTTAAGGTATCAGTTTCATCCTTCAATCCAGTGACAGGACAGATGGTGCACCAACTTTGTAAAATGAGCCTGTTATTTTCCTAAATAGAAATTTCCACAGCGCAGCATTTATTAGATCATTTCACCACTTTTCATTTTTGAGTGTTAATAGATCTGATGATCTCACATCTCAGGTGGGAAGTACTTGTGTGATGAGAGGGATCAGGTACACACTGAGAAATGAGGAGGTCAGAACGTTCTATCATTTATTCTACTGCTTAAGGTGTGTACTTTGCAGCAGTCTTCTACATTTTTTTTTTACCTAGAAAGAAGCATGAAGGGAAAAATTAATGATATTGAAAAACAAATCAGATGTTTTAAGATATTGATGGGCTTTTTTTGTTTGTTTTCTCATCTATATATGATGGCCTTTTGAGTCAAGAATATACCTGCTTTTATTGAATATGTGTGTGTATCATGGCGACATTACATATCATGTATTTGTTTGCATTTGCATTATCTGTACTCTTGCGTTCAGACCAAGCGCGATTTTGGCGTCAAAAACAGGATTAACGGCCAAAGTTGGACACTGGTGCCGACACTTGTTACATTCAGAGACAAAAATGCTGTAGATGCCTGAGATGCACATCAAAGCGAAGTGCTGGTTGTTTTCCTTTGCCTGTGTCTTTGGTGAAAGGTGGATTCATCAGACTGTTCAGAGGTGTTGAGAGTTTGGTGAGTTTCACCATTTACCCAAGGAGCTGCGCACCGACGATGGGGACTTTCAGCGCTACCTTCGTCTGATCTTGGCCCAGTTTGACAACCTGGTCATTAAACCACCGTTCATAAATCGGAGGCTGGACGCAGATTACAGTTTATCTGACATTGTCTTCATAAAGTAAAGGTTTTCCCCAGATTCTTCTTGGTATTTCCTGTCCAGAAGGAATCAGAAAAGGGTTTGGATGGATGTTTCCCTGCTTTAACACCTGACTAAAGAAAACGGGCCATTGACAGGCTTGTGCAGAACTTGACAACAAGTTGATAAAGAGATGTAAACCTGCAAGAAGTGGCCTTTAAGAACTGAAGTTGGACATTGATGATCTATATGATTTGATAGTTATTTTTCACTTTAATATATATCGTCTGAGGTCCAAAAGTACATAAAAATCATCTAGTCCAAATTGACTAGATTTATAGTGTAGTATTAGTTTATTCAACCATTTTTTCTGTGACAAAATGTTAAAAAAGAATGACAAATGTGTTGAAAGAAATGCAACACCCACCCATTTATAGGAGTTTGTTCTTCTCAGGTTTTATAATGACGGTTACAGGTAGGGCTGCCACAATTAGTTGATTCATTGTGATTATGTTGACCACCATAATAGTCGGTGACTAATTTCATAATCGACGAATCATTCATTGTTCTTAAGCTTTGTTTTTCCTCTCAAAATTGCCACTGTACCTTCCGCTGCCTTGTCTGACTTTCTGTCTTTGACGCACGTGCAAAGTCGTAGCTATCGGGGTCAGCTTTTTTTTAATTGTATATTGACATAAACAAAACACACACACTATAAATATGCTACAATTTTCTGATGATCTAATTAGTCAGCTAAATCGATGACAAGTCGATTATCAAAATAATCATTTATGGCAGCCCTAGCACAGGCCACTGTTTGGACAAGTAGAACTGTCTGGACAGTTGGTTTGTTGCATTATTTCTCGCTTTTTTGCAACAAACATAAGACGCTGCTCCTGTTTTTGGCCCCTCCACACTGACCTCCTGCGTGAATCCTCATAACGCCCAGTTTTATTTGTCCAGCTGCAGATGATGCCTCCTAATAAAACCAAGACCTTTGTTTAACTTTTACTTTAAGAAATTGGTGCTGTTTGTTGCAACAAACAGCTTATTTGCTATTGAACCACTGTTGACATCTATAAAACAGGCCCTTTGCAGAAAGGCTGAGCTTTTGTCTTATCCTGTTAACGTATATAAACCACCACCCATAATAATTGAGTTCTTTTCTTAACTCATTATGATTTCATGCCTAAGACACTGACATGGAGAGAAGGATTTGGACATTTTGGCAATAGATGTTAACCAAAGGGAGTTGGGGGGGGGTAAAAAAAAACTGACATGAGGAGGGACAAAAAGAGACAGACGGCTAGAAAGAGAGCTGGTGTCAGTGAATGAGTCTGCAGGGAACAGCATGTTTCTGCTCATTAAATCGGAATGATATGCACACTGGCAGAAAACACACACACATACATACATATGCGTACACACTTGGTGTAATTTGCTTCTGCTGACAGGATGCTGATGTGACACTGTAAGCATCAGATGACAGTGTGTAGGCAGCAAAACAGCTATGAGTGCACACACACGCATAAGTTAACAAAACCATTGTTAGCAGGACATTGCATTGACTTCCATTCATTGTGTATAGTCTAAGCCCGACCCTAAACTCAATAATTATCAGGTCTTCCCTGAGCCTAGCCTCAATGCACCCATTAGCCTTGTCCCAAATTATGATCCCAGAAATAAGTTTCTATCTTGTTAGGATGGGACTTTTGTTCCCATAAGGACTACTGGCCCCTGAAAGGTCAGTTTTACCGTAGAAGAGGTCCTGATGAGGTACAGAAACAAGAACATGCACACGCTAACACAGACTAATGATTGCTTTTTCACACTTGCATCTGTTTTCCTCGCCCCAGTCCATTTCTAATTAGAACCATAAATAAATAAAAAATAAATCCTCTTTTCGTGCCACTAAGCTGTTTTTTTTTTATGTGTTAGTCATATAAACATGTTTAGCCATGTACACTGCGGCTTTCTAATGATTTTGGCTGTGAAATTCAGCCAAAATCAGCAGCCTGTCTGTCCCACAGAGAAAATCAGAGGAACCACTCCAGACTACTGGTGGGGCTTTGGAGCTAGTTTGGATGGTCTGGGAGGAGCTGATGAAATCTAGGTCAAAGGAGAGAAGTTATAAAAGTTAGCTGGTTTGAAAAGATAACAAGCTGTGTAATTATCATGCTGATGAAAGTAACTTATTGTGAGTAAATGATCAGTCTGATATGTCCAGTTTCACATGACCTTTTAGCATTTAGCTTTCTCTTCCTGGAACTTGCTTACTGACTGCTCACTGCGACTAAATTGACCAAGCATGATGCCGGTTCCATTCACCTTGACAGTTGGAAATCAGAGCTGGGAATGACCGCACACCCAAGTTTGCAGAGAGTCAGAAAACCAGCAAAAACAGTGCTATGCTTGCTAACTAGGCTAGCTTTTATTAGCAGCCTGAGTAGATAACAGCACATTATGCTCAGTTACATGTGCATGCAAACACTTTACCGATGTGTTTACTTAGAGAGGCTCAGACAGCACTATGTGTTTGACTGATAAATTGATACTTAAGTGCTAATAGCTTTTTTATTGCAGTTATAGTTTTTGTGCATGGTAGCCATGTTGGATTTTGAAGCTAGAAATATGACTAAATGATGTTGCAGTGGATTTCTCTCCTAATGGAAATTGAAATTAAGAGTATCTAAGACAGTTTCTTATTATAATCACTTTAAACTCTACATTTATTAGGGACATAGATGGGTTTTTAGACCTTTAAAAACTACTATGGTGAAATTTATAGAAGGTAAAAACAGGGCTCTTGCAGGGTCTTCAAAGGGTCTAGAAATGTCTAAAACTCTAAACTTTAATTTAAGGCCTTAAAACATTTTGATAACAGCCAGCTTTTCATCCAGTTTCTTAAATTTAATTTATACTAGTCTAGATTTTTTTACTTTTACTTTACATAGAATACGCCGAATACGCAGCAATCAGAAGTTGATTCTTTCCGTCTGTCAAAGCTGCTCGGATATCTAGTGTTGGTGTGTCACATGATGATTGAACGACAAATCCTATGATGACTACTGGCAGGAAATGGCTCAGTTTGCAGCTATGAGCAGGGGCAAAACTATTTCACAATCATACGTGTGTCTATGGTAGAATGCAAACCTTAATCAACTTGTTTTTACGGTTTAAAGTTTTCTGTTTATTGAAAAAAAAAAATCTGTCATATCCTACAGTCATGCTGACAGTCTCAGTCTCACGGCAGACAGATACCAGTGTATTGTTGAGAAGATTACTTTGGTTAAGAAGCTACCGTTTTGACATCAGTTTTAGTCTCTTTTTAAATGCAATTAAAATTTTTAATTTTTGTGATTGTTTGAACATTTCTGATAATGCATCATGTTGGTCTTAAATTTAATTCATAAAGATTTTAAAAGGTCTTAAAAAGGTCTTAAATTCAATTTACTGAAACCTGCAAGAACCCTTTAAAAAGATATAAATGTGCACCGAAATATGCACACGTGTCATCATGATGGGGAGTCTTAAAGCAAACTGCTCTGTTTGAGAGGTGGAAACGTCACTGTGATAATACACACTCCTACCACTGTGTGTGTCCTCATTGCCAGCCTGACAGGTTCTTTCAGCTCTATTTATAGCCTCCGGGAAGTAGGCCTGTTCTTACATGAACACCCAGCCACGAATCCTCCAATACTCAGGTGTGTGCTGTAAAAGGAAGAGCCAATTTGCATGCTCCACCTTATCCTTAGGATTTGCGATGTGTGTGTGAGAGAGAGAGTGAGGCTGCCAGGGAGAGAGACCCATTCACACACTCAATAGTGTGAGTGGAACACCACACCTGAGGAGGCGTGGCTACCTGACAAGGGAAGTTTGAGAGGGAGGAAGTAGGATTGCATTTTCTAAAGAGCTGCTGGTGTAAAAGGAATCACAGGAGTGTTTCAGGTCAGGGAAAGCTGGGTGGCGATTAATTCAGGAAGACAGTTGTAGAAGAAGAAAAGGATGAGGAGAAAATCCAGATAGATTTCAGAGAAGACAAAGGAACATCTTGTAGCAACGCCACCCTGTTGATAATTCTGTTTAGATAGCGCTTGCGGTGTATGAAGTGAGGTCATCGGGGCGTGCAAATGGCCGGGTTGTGTCAGCAGAGCGGGTGCTGCATGGTGCCACTGTTGCTCAGGACAAGGCTGAGGGATGACTACCGTGAAGACCCTCTGGAGACCAGCTGCAGTGAGTCTCAGGAGAGTCGGCTGGACGAGGACGAGGAGGTCAGTGAGGACGAGAGAATATAGTCTCACTAACGCTGAAACCACATTTGGTGGTTTGCACATATTTGTTGGCCTTCACAGCACAGGTGACTGTTGTTTTAAGTTTGAGTGGTTGAGAAATATTGATTGTGTCAAAAGCAGAAACATCTTGTTGGAAAGTCTTTTTGGACTGGTCAAGTCATTGAGCTGGACTTTCTTTTGTCTATCTTTTTACACCTTTGTAACCTCTTCATTCCTAAAAGACAAGACAGAAACCAACAATGCTGACTTCCACATCCTGTTCTGCAGCCTTTACTCTTCACTTCATGCATTCCTACCAATAAGGATGCCTCACATACGCAGAGGCAACAAGAGAAATTTCTCCCATTGACTTTAATGAGGTAACTGGGTGAGTATTTGTCCCAGTTTGGGAGGTAAAAAGTTAATTGGTAAAACAGAAAAAAGGCAGATTAACTTAAAATTCTGTAAAGGCTAGTCAAAGCCTTTTACTTTAACGTTCTGGCATTTAGATCCAACAGCACATGCAAGAATTACTGCAGCGGAAGTCGCAGTCTTAATGTGCCATGTTTTGAATAGTTGTGTTCATCCCATTATTTACCCTTATCATTGGCAGTTATCTTTCATACCAATTGGCAGAGAGAAGTTCTGCTTTTTTTTCTTTTTTTTTGCAGCCAACACTCAGTAAACGTCCAAACCAATCAAGTTGTCTCAGTCGACTGGCTCTCTGGGAAAAGTTACCATATCCCAGTGATTTTTGTTGATGCAGTGCTTACAGTGTGAGCGCTAAAGGTCAATCCTTCACCCAGGACAGATGCAGACACATGTGTGTTTGCATGCATGCCCTCGGATGGATGTAGCTTGAAGAGAAAAGCAGAAATACATGGATTTATTTTTTTTAACACAGGGGAAAACAAAGATATGTGTGTGTGTGTCCTTCAGAGTTTTGGCTGGCTGTGAATTTTGCAGATGAGTAAATGTGTGTTAATGTGCCTTTGTGCACATTGTGTGTGTGACTGTGCACATCAAGTCTGTTGGGGATGATTGTTGTGATGTGATTAGTCCCGCTCTAATGATTACACTGATCTGTCTGACCACATCTCTCAGGCTGGAGAGGAGACGAGAGGAGCCTTGGGGTGCGGCTACACTATGATCACAAGCGAAGATATTGACTTTTGAATAGTGTGTATATACCGTGTATGTAGACATATTTACAATACACGCGTACTGTTTGCTCTGCTGATACTGTGTGCCACTTCGCACATTTCATCTGGTCACTTTAATTTCCCAAATAACAAATCAGCCTTAAGGAGTCTTTATGATCTGTACAACATGTGACACTTGTGTCCTTTGGACCTTGATTTGCCCTTCAGTTCTATCAAAATGACTCATTTAATCGGGCAAAAGGCCCAAGAATGCTTTATTTGGTGCAGAATTTGCCTCAAAGATGTGTTTACGTGGAGGTCACACTTTCATGCTTGTAATGATTTCACTATAGTGAGTCAGGACAGTCTGGTTTACTTTATATCACGGTAGTAAATCTGAGCTTGTTAAACTTGGACTATGCACCCAGATTGTAGGAACAGAGCCTGGTTTATTCCAACATATCACTTGTAGACAGCAGGTCAAGGCCGTTTGACGTTGCCCTTGTTGAGTCACTTTTCATTATCATTGGGGGTATTTTAACCCAAACTAGCATAATTTTTTAACCCTATCTGTTTAGTTTAGTGCTGAAATGAGTGAAAATTGGAGTTCCAGGCTAAATTTGCCCCCGCCCTTGTTAGAGCTTTCAATATCTCTCAAACAGGGAGTGGTTCAACATGTTCTTGGAGCATTTCCTCTTGGCTGCAGCAGGTGCTTCACGCTGTCAGCGCCTAAAAAAAGAATAAGAACATCTTGTGCAAATGCACATTCAGCATATTTTTATTTGCAGTTTGAAGTTTTACTTCAGAGGAAGTTGATGAAAAGGCAACATTTGACTAGACATCCTTATTTTAACAAGGGTTTACACTTACCCTTTTTGTTGTGATGCAACAGGTGTTGTGACGCGACAGGTATTGCAGCTCACTTCTGACGAACAGAACATGCAAGTAACATGACTTATCACTTGAGTAATTGACTAGTTTCTTGATAATATCCTGACAACAAACATGGCAGATGCTTGTACATGTAAGAGAATAGGAATGATAAGACCAAGCTGAAAGGAATTCAGCGCCTCTCCCTGTTTTTATCTCATGCATGGACGTAGTTTTATTTGCATCTTCCGCCTCAAACTTTGAATACAGACATTTGCAATTCAGCTTATTCTTCTACATAATGGGACACAATGTTCAGTTGTTCTGTTATACTTGTAATGATGGTCTCTGCTGGGGCTGTTTCAGGATTGTATTGTTTGAAGATGATTATTTTGGTGGCAGCTCTGTTTGGACCCCCCTTTTCCCTCAGAATGTGTTTGAGTTGAGTTTGATGGACATGTCATAGTTGAGTTATTAAGAACAGGCCTTCAAGACAATTGGATGGGGCTTTTTTTTAGTCCTGTCCGTTCCACAGGTGACTAATCTTTTTTTTTTTTATTATTATTTTGTGTCAGAGAATTTAATTATGTGGCTGCAATCGGGGTGTGAAGGAGATTTTAAGCAGTGTAGTAGTAAAAAAAAGCTCCTGGAAAACATCATCCACCCTGCCTTTAAAGTGTAGGTACAATCTGCAAGTGCCATTTAGATAGTCAAATTTGATCAAGTTATGCTTCATAAACAACCTTTTCAAGCTAAAGCCAGAGATTTGTTCATATTCAGGCTCAATATTTTTTCAATAGGTTTATCTTTCCTGTTTACCTAAACCACAAATCACCAAATGCGGACCTCTTGGCCCAGTGTCCGGAAGGCTTTCAACATTTCCCTGCTCCAGCACACCTGATTTATATTAAAGGGACTGAACAGCCTATGAACTTCTGCACATTGAGTCATTGATTTGAGTCAGGTGTGTTGGCATAGGAACACATTGAAAAGCTTCCAGACACTGACCATTGAGGTCCAGATTTGGTGATCCCTGATCTAAATGGCTCTAAAAACCCCATTTCCACCTGAAGGTCTGGGTCAATTCAGGTTGGGCGGGTTTAGGTACAGATATATTGATTTCATATTGCGTCTCCACAGCAAACTGTCCCCTTACCCTGGAGGCAGAGGATTACCTGGATAGCACTGCTACATGATCGTGTGACATCGTGCAACATCTTTTAACCAAAGTACCACACCACATGTGACAGGAACAAAGGGGTCATCCCTGCTTTGTTTTTATGCCGGGTCATGCAGGAATGACATTTTTTCAACTAATCAACAGATTGCAGTGTGTTAAGCTCCACTTCTTTGGTCCAGATTGATTTGATCAGTACCCCTACCGAAGGGTACCAAAAAAGTCAGATGGGTCGGGTTGGATATAAGGGTACCTGTTCCAGTTCTTATCTGTGGAGAGGCAAAAAAATGTGGCCTGATCCGACCCAGACCTGCTTGTGGAAACAGGGCTTAAGTTAGTGTAGATTTGGGATCCCTAATCTGCACTATTTCAGAAGTGCCACTGTCCCTGCAGGATTGAAGTGTTTGCTTTCTGAAACGCACTTGACTCAAGTTAATGGATCAATAATAACAGGCTTTTGGAGAGGCCGAGATTAGCCTGTTACAGATCCATTTGACTTTAATCAGGTGTGTTGCAGCAGGGGAGCATCTAAAACCTGTAGGACACCAGCCCTGGAAGACCAGGATTTAGAATCGTTGGTGTAGATTCTCAGTCATCTAGGTCAAGGTGATCCGAAGAGTTGGAAATGGAAGTAACTGGACTTGAAAACATTTCACCTCCCCTTTCACAAAAGACTTCTTCAGTTCTGAACTGTTCCAGGCTATTATTGTTGTTGACCATTGTTACGTCCCAGCTCTGCTAGGGGTTGGGGACGCAAACAAAAGACTGGTTTCAGATGGTAAAGGTGAAGTAAAGATGCTTTATTTTTGTTCATGAGGTGAATTCAAGGCATTAACACATAACCTGGAAAACTGTAACTGAAAAGGAGATGGGGTTAGCGATGCTGCTCAAAGGAACAAAGACAGATAAAGCCTAACACTGAAAGAGAAACCAAATGGGGAAAAACACAAACCCAGGCTATAAACCAAAAAGGGAACGAGCAGCACCATAAGCTAAGACCTGTAACCAAAACTCAACTACAACAAAAGACCTAGCTATCCCAACTCCAGACTATCAGTGAAAATGACAAAGAAAAGGGAATCTAGCAACTAAACCATTAACCAAACTAAAACACCTGGAAATCAAAACCTAAAGACAAAGTCACTCAAACTAAAGACACCAAAAACATAAACTAAGGACAACTGTTGCCAGGCCAAGCAGTTGCCATTGACTGAGGGTGTGCTGGGTTCTTTTGTAGTTGTAGCAGCCAGCAGGTCCAGGTGGGACTGATTTGTCGTTAGTGGTGGAGGGAGGGAGGAGATGATGGTGGTGTGGTGCCAGGCCAATGAGGACAGAGGGATCGAGCAGGTGGATTGCAGGTAAAATGAAAAACAAAGGGGTTAGAAACCAGGCGGCCGTAACAACCATTCACACTTGAGGGTCTTTGAAGTCGCATTAGTATCGTTGACCCACCCAACCATCCTGTGGGTCGTTAGGATCGTCACTACCTGCCCGACCAATACGTGATGTGTTTTAGTCACAACACTTTACATGTGAATGGTGTGAAAATGGCTGTAAAAGTCTGCCAAGAGTGCAGGTCAACCTCAAGAAGTCAAAATTCACATATAGATGTCACATATAGAATAACTTAAGATCTCCCACCAGGCCAAATGAGTTGGACAAACAACAAAAGGTACTGTTTATACCACAGCTTTTACTGGAGTTTTAAGCTCTTTTCACCGTACCTTCTTTTTGAAAGGAGGTGAAGTTAAAGTCCTAATCTGGTTCCTGAATCACCAGTTGTTATCATTTATTATCCACTGGTTGGGGGATTGAACTTAACTCCTTGTGAAACTCCACTTTGAGGTGCACTTACAATCTGCAAGTGCCAAACCTTCAGAGGATTGCGACACCCTGCATTGGGTTTAACTTTCAGCTCATCCTACTGCCATGTCAGTGGTTTATGTTACATAGATGCTGCTTAATGAAACAGAAGTACTGATTAGCTTCTTGAGTGACGGCTGTAGTTAGTCTTGCTGTAGCAACCAGAACTGGTTTGTTACACCTCAGCATTATCCCTGATCTATTAAGTGGTTGAGAGACCTTTATACCTTCTTGTTTGTTTGCTTTCCGAGGAATTTTGAGTTCCTCCTGTATGGTGATAACAGAAAGTTTTCTCTCCCTTCAGCTGTAAAGACTAATTATTCTAAGAAAGAAACTATGTGCCTTTAGAAAATGGGAAATAAGTTAGTGATGAAGCCATTTATTTAGTTATTACTGATTCAGTTGCATCACAATCTTGTTTTACTCTCCTTTACAGCCAAGGTTGTTACTCCAAATTGGCAAAGAAAATTACCAACAAAAAAAGCTGAGCGTAACAGAAAGCAGTAATAGACATTTATATTTTTAGGTTAAAATTGAGATAAAACAGAAAGAATGTGGCTAAAACAGAAATAAGATATTAAGGAGTTGTAATACAAAATTTAGAGGAATACTTATAAAAAAGAAGATAAAAGTATTGGCATCTTTCTTCTCGTTGATAAACCAACAAGATAAAGATTAATTTGTGTTATTTATTCCCAGTGTTTATATTAGTTTTCTTCCTTCTCTGTTTTTTCTGTTTATTTTGCTTAGCTCTAAACTCAATGCTCAAGACATGCTAACAGCTGTAAAATTAAAATATTGATAACCATGTCTCTTTGCTGGACCTTTACTGGTATACAGTGCAAAATTACCACAATATAACTTTCTAGCAAACAATATGAAATACACATAAACATTTTTTACTGTTGCGTAAACACAAGCCAATAGCTAATATGTAGCTAGCATGTAGCTCAAGCAAGTAGCTGTTCTAGCTAACAACTGAGTTGTATTTCATCCAAAAAATATTAGCTATTTGAGCTAATTTAGATGATGGTGAAGTGAGACACTTGAAGATATGCTTGCAGGGTTTAAAGTGTGTTAATGTTGGCTATCATCACTGTTGATCACGTTAGATTTATCTACAATGATATGAGAGCCACACAGCTTTGCTCTAGCAAAAATATCTAAAAATATGTTGATATTTTTGTTTGCTTGACGCCACATATTTCCAACACAGGCTCTCAGTCTGTGGTTGGCACATGTCTGTTTGCATTGGGGTGAGCTGTATACGTGCAACCACGAGGTCTGACATGATGTCGCTTTAATAAGATAAGTAACATGGAGCTGTTTAGTTTATAAACATTGGTGCAGAGCATGGATGGAAGAAAAGTGCAGTACAAGCCGCCCAATGTTGCTGAAGTTAGCTTCTGATTTGTGACAAACTCATATAACCCGGTCACACTGAAAAACGGAAAGACTTGGGATGTTTAAATCTGGCAAAATTAGTCTACAGCAGGGGTGCCCAAGTCCGCTTCTCAAGAGCTACTGTCCTGTAATGTTTATAACATACCTTCTCCAACACACCTGAATCAAATAGCCAATTACCTCATGCAAGTGACATTCAGCTCTGCAGAGGCCTGGTAACGAACCATTGATTTGATTCTGGTATGTTGGAGAAGGGATGCAACGAAAATGTGCAGGATAGTAGCCCTAGAGGACTGGACTTGGGCACCCCTAGTCTACAGAGCATGTAAATTCATTAGTACACAGTTTCTGATTTGAGAAACCTAGATTTGATTTATGATAAAGCATATCAGAGTATATTATTTATTATATTATTGATTATTAATATATATATTTATTATGGATTTATTCATTATTAGTACCTAGAACACATTAGACCAGGTACTATCTAAGGTTAGTGCTACAGCTCAGGATTATTTTTTGCTTTTCCTCTGTGCTAGGAACCATCCTACCTTGAAACTTAACTGCTTTTCTGTACTTTTTTGCATTTTATTTAACAACAGAAGTGTTATTTTAAAGTAATGCTGCAAATTTCAAGGCTGTTGCTATGGGGTGCCCTTTGCTTAGGTCTTGGCAAGTGGTATTTTCTTTCTCCTCTAGTATTTGGTTAGGTGTAGGTTCAAACTTACTTTGTTATGTTTTAGGCTCCAAACTGCTGGGTCATGTTGAGAAAAGATGTGGTTTGAGCAGCCCAATATTCTAGCTCCCCTCCATGTACAGCAGTGGGAAAATATGAAATATCGTAGACTCACATTCCTCAAATATTTGTTCTAATGTACTGAAATTTGACATTGTTGTAGGTCAATACCCAGCAGTTAAATTCAGAACCCTGACTTGGATCTTGCGATACCAACTCTTAAAATGTCTTGTCTTCCTTTTACTTCCTTATCAACTTAGATCTGAAAACACCAACACATACATTCTTCTGAGTTGTTGGTAGTTGTAATGCAGCCCATGAACCTTCTGCCTGAGTCTTGAGTTTTCCTTTGGGGCAGATTTCTGGGTCAGGCTCTGATGTGGAGACCCTGCCAAGCTACCGCTGAGCCAAGTGCTCATAGACAAACCTGTTTGGGCTGAGGAGATTAGTAGTTTATATTAGAAAAGGAGCATACCTGTGCAGTGGAAAGCACCAGAGTCTTTTGTTAGTGCCTGTTGTTGTTGTTTTTTTTTTCTTGTGTAGTTCAGCAGTCTGCTATTGATGCCTAGATAACAAAACAGAATTTTCACTTCTCTTAAAAGCTGCTGCATGGTATTTGCATAATGTGGTTCCACATAACAAAAACCTTTACATACTAATACACAGTACCTCAGCCTATTGATTTTACGGGCAACAACTGTTGTGTAAACTTGTTATTGACACTCTCAGATGAAATGTTATCAATTTTAGGTGAACTTTTCTATTTGTCATTATTGTGTTTTCTAATAAAATGGCATTAAAGCAAGGTTTTTAGCTGTTTTAAAGATATTGGATCTTGTAGAATAAAAGCAAATTTTTTCCTTTTAATTTCTGATTTCATTATACTTCATGGTTGAAGACTCTGTTGTGGCTGCTTTTGTTTTCTGCCATGAAATTATATAGATAATGCATGAGTTATACAGTTATCTCTTTTAAAAGTCACAAATATGTCATGTGAAAAAGGTGTGTGTGTGTGTGTGTGTGCGGGGGGGGGGGGGGGGGGGGGGGGTGTTAATGAAAGTTGTCATGGCAGTTTATGCAGAAATGTTGCTGTATTAGATGATAACCGTGCAGGTATGGAGGCAGTCAGAAGTAATGCAGTAATGGGTTTAAGATCATATCTGTGCTTGCACCAAAATCTGTCACAAGAAATGTGGATCACCATGGCGACCCTCGATGTCCCATTGGAAATTGATTACCCAGAGTATATTTTGTCCTCTTAGAGCATGTACTCATACAGAGGAAAGGAGAAAATGATAATCACCGGCACCAATGAGTTTAAACAGTAGATGCCCCCACATTAGGATCACTGTTTTAGCTGAGGAGGTTCATTGTATGAAAATAAATCAGCTGTCTTAGTCACATTATTTATGTATCTCTCAGTCTCCATCACTCTTTTCCCACTGATGTACAGTTTAACTTAACTATCTTCTCTCCTCAGTTATTAAAAGTGCCATTTTAGTGGTTTATTTTAGTTGTTTTGACTGATTAATGCTTCATGCGCAGCAAAGCATCCTACAGTAGCGTTCAACATGATCACCTCTGATTTATATGAGAACTCAGAGTTCATTTTATTCAGAAGATCTGGATAAATTTATACGTTTTCCTTTCTCTTCTTCCTCCATTCCCTCCCCATTCCTCTTCTGTCTGACAATAGAAAAGTGTGAAAGAGGGAATCCTGTTAAAGCAGACCAGCTCTTTCCAGAGATGGAAGAGGAGATACTTCAAACTCAGAGGGAGGACCCTCTACTATGCCAAAGATTGCAAGGTACAGAAAAGTGACCCAAACGTCTATTCTGATCGGGAAATATACACCTAAACAATTTTATATGTAGGGAAAGTGTCAAAAATTTATGATTGTAACTGGATATTGTGGACCTGATGGTCGCATTGTTTTGTTTTTCCTGTCAGTCCCTGATTTTTGATGAAGTGGACCTCTCAGATGCCAGTGTGGCTGAAACTAGCACAAAGAACATCAACAACAGCTTCACAGTAAGATAAAGATTGGCCTGCATGCGAGGTCCTGTATGAAATTTTGACTTTATATGTGATGTACTCTTTGTATTTAAATACTAAATCACATTTAAATCAGCAGTGGCCTAATTTTGAAGCATGCTAAAGACACTGTTCTGTGGTTGGCCATGCTGGCTGACCAGTCCAAACCTTTGACCTATGACCTAACCTATGGTAGTAGAATTGATAATAGATTTAAATCTTATTTTTTTTGCCATTTTTTTTCCTTTCTTTCTTTTTTTTCTTTAATAAAATGCTACAGAGAGCTTGATCTGTATAAGAATTTATGTTTCTATGTTTATAAGGTAGTGACTAGTCAATTACAAAATTACAAAGTATCCCTGTTGAAAACGATTCCCTTCCTTTAGGTCTGTTTTACTTTAGATAATGACGGTAATTGATTAAGCTGAGCTTAATAAAATTGTATTCATCAATCAAGGCAAGATTTTTACATGGAAATGGACCATGGCTCGTTAAAAGCACACCAAACAGCTGGGAATGCACCCTATATTGCACTATGAGCTACATTAGCTTGTGGATCACTGTTTTTAAAGTTTCAAGTTCAGCATTTTGGTAAATGCCATTAAGCTTTTTTGACGTTGGATTTCAAAGGGATATTCTGTCTTTTATTCATTTATTTTTTATCTCAAAAGTATGTACGATCAATCAGACAGAGAAGCTATTAGCTCAGCTTCCTCATCAGAATTTCTCCCTGATTCTTCAAAGTGAGACCACAAACTCAGCGGGAAATGTTTCCTGAGTAATAAATTGAGTGCAAAGTAAATGTGATATTTTTCTAGTTTTCTTTTAAAGTCAGGTTTATTCTTGCCGCCAGAGAATCACCCCGTGCTGGCCAGTTGTGTTTGAGAAATCCGCTTTGGTTTCATTTTTCAGATGTGGAGTTTTCATTCAAAATATTTGTACAGTCAGTATTTCCAGCTCTCCTCAAGATGACTTGTACTTTTTTTTTGTGATTATTTATTGTACTTTTAAAAAATGTTCGAACTCAATAACATTAGATGTATTTTGCTTTTAGAACAAAATAACAAACAATATCTAGCTAGCATACAATGTTATCATGTTATGTCAGAAAATTTATTTTTGTCTATCATGGCTCATCAAGCTAGCATATGTTAGCTTTACTCGGACTGTTGGGAAATGCATTATAAGGTCCTCATAGCTTATATTAACATTTCTCAACATTGTCATGTAGTTCAACATTAAAGGTTAAACAAATAAGCTATGAATTGTTACCTAGATTTGGTTTCTTTAAATCTGAGGAAAATCTTCCACTGCTAAGCTCAAACTTACCCTTTTTCCTGTTTTTTCTCAGGTGATTACGCCATTTCGCAAGTTAATGCTATGTGCTGAGAACAGGAAGGAAATGGAGGACTGGATCACTGCTCTCAAATCCGTCCAAAAATGGGAAACCTATGAGGTTAATGTCTCTCCACTCTCCTTTAGTCTTTTTTTCTTGTGTATATATATATATGATTGTTTGTTGTGTTGGTGCACATCAGAATAAATTTAGACCAAACTGCTGAACATTAGATAATAGCAGCTCATAGGAACAATCTCCAAACACCTCAGTTCTTCTTGTATCAGTATTCGGATCCACGCTTTCTTCTTTAATGGGAGTGAAAATTTCCCTCTTGCTCATCCACCTCTCTGTCCGTTCAGTCTTTCTCTTTTTTCTTATCTACTGACAGATTGATTACGCTCATAAAAATCGGTGCCTTTGTTTTAATAGGCTATAAAGAGAGCTGAGGACTCTACGCTCCAATCCAAGCTGAGCTCATTTTCTCTATAACTTGGTCCTTGCGTTCACAGTTGTGCATTTATGGTTTTAGTTTCTCTTTTCTTCTGTGGATGTGAAGCTTTATTCCCCTTGTATCATCATCATAGTCAAAGTGAGACTCCAGAGTTTAGTATAACATTGCCATATTATTCTATTCATGTCTCTGGATGCTGAATTCAGCATGGCACAAGGAGTCATTGTCCCATCCTGTAAAATCCTCCTCCCTCCCCCCAGGCCAGCCAGTTCAACATGGAACATTTCTCTGGGATGCACAATTGGTACGCCTGCTCACATGCCAGACCGACCTTCTGCAACGTCTGCAGAGAAGCGCTGCCAGGCGTCACCTCCCACGGCCTGTCCTGTGAAGGTGCGCACACATGCACACACTCCGGGTGCTACATTTGTGCTCTTGCAGTCACACATCAGAAAATTCAGCAAATCAACTAAGAATTTCTGGCAGGCTTAACTTTATATCTAAGCAGTTAACCTTTAAGTGAGACCATTTTGTCACATTTATTAGAAGTTTTTCTCTGCTTTTCTTTTGGCAGCGGAGATGTAGGTTCATAGCTCCAAACTGCAAGCAGAGGCAGGGTTTATTACAACTTTTTTATATATCTTTTTTTCAATCTGTCCACTGTAGTTTGTAAGTTTAAGGCTCATAAGCGCTGTGCTGTTCGCTCCACCAACAACTGCAAGTGGACCACACTGGCCTCCATAGGAAATGACATCATTGAAGATGAGGAAGGGGTGAGAAATAAAACTGCTTTCATCCACTTTCAGTTGTAATCAGAAAAATGCAAGATATTCATCAGATGAATAGAAGTGATCGCCTGGCACACCAGCCTGACCAACGCTATGTATGAGATACACAGCAAGTTAGTCTGGGTTCCCTCCATTAGAAAGTGATTTCCACTCGGAGACCGTAAAAAAAAGGGGAAGAACCTTCTGCTACATCACCCGTTAGCTTTTGAAAGTGAAGCCTGTTGGGCATTTCCATCCTCATTGCGTTGCATCACTCCCAGAAAATACAAAAATGGGCAATGAGTGGACTCATAGCAAATGATTGTCAGCCAACATACTGTTGGCTAAATGCTAACCGAGCTAACTCGAAGCTAACAGGAGCTAACGAAGATTAGCCCCCTAAGCGGCGAGATAAAGGTAAGCTATGTTTGGACTTGCTGTTAGCTGCTAAAAACCAACATTTTGCTACTGTGCTGCAGACTGAGACCTTACTGAGAGCAAATAAGGGGCTAACTGTTAGCCACCGGTCAGCAGGCTGACATCCGGTCTGCTGTCTGTCAATCAAAAGGACATGCCCCTAATTATATGTAATTTCAAGGTTAAATAAGATCTAAACGGATGAGCTACAGACAAAATTCACCCCCCTCACAGTTAACATGAAGGTAAATTTGACTTATTAAACCTAAAATGATTTTTTGAACCAGGCTGTAAACATGTTTATTTCTGCTGTGAAGTTGGTCTTTTTAACATGGGAGTTTATGGGGATTTGCTCCGTTTTGCAGCCAGACCCTAGTGGATGAAGAAAGAACTACAATTTTTTTTTAGCACTTTTCAAGATTTACATATTGGCCTCACAGTTTACCTGGTAGGCTGGCCACTTGATTCCACTCCTTTAAAAAATTGACCGGGCCAATCACAGCACGGGAGGCGGGATTTTACAATACATCTTTTTCACCGACTCAGTTCTCCAAGTGTAAACGGTCAGGATGGCCACAGAGGAGCTACGATTTAATTATGCCCTTTCTGATGTCTTAAACGAGCTGCACATGTCCTTAAACCTGCAAAAACTTGCTGCTCTGAGGGCTTTCCTCTTACAAAAAGATGTTTGCGTCACTTCCGTGTTTCTCTGATTTGTTCTCTCCAGTTGAATTTGTTCCTGTTCGTCCCACGTCTCGCCTCAAACTGGAAATCAGTCTCCGGTGGAAGGATTCCGGACTGATTTGCCGTGTATCTCAGCGTTAGTCAGGCTGGTGTTCCAGGCAATAGAAGTGAAGGATTGGATTACCAGAGATTTGTCTGTTGCAACAGTTAATCTGAATTGACGGTTATTCGGTTATTGTATAGAGATTTTTCAAGGAAAAGAGTCTTAATGCTGTTTTTTTTTTTAGGTATCCATGCCACACCAGTGGCTGGAAGGCAACCTGCCAGTCAGCGCTAAATGTGTGGTGTGCGACAAGAACTGTGGCAGCGTGCGGCGGCTGCAGGACTGGCGCTGCCTCTGGTGCAAGGCCATCGTAAGTGGGATTGATTTTCATTCTCTCCTATCAAAAATGATCATGTCATGTCGGAGTTAGTTTATTTGGGGCGTTGCGAGTAGCTGAGTTAGTTACTGTTTGGTTTCAGTTCATGAAAAGCTGAAAGAGATTATGTTTCCAGCTTGAGGACACGCGTCTGCAGTAAGCCAGGGTTTCTAAACAGATTTTTCAGTTTTTTAATAACTTGTAGTGGTTGTCTTTAACTTAAAGAAGGTTATCTTCAAGGCAAACGTGTAACATTTGTCAATGCAAAATATTATTAAATGTTGTGGAAGAAGTTCTCTTTTCATCCAAAGCTGTTTCTCCTAAGTTCAAGTGGATCAAAAAAGCATGGAGTGATGAAATGAATAATTAATTCATGATAATGACTGAATCCTCGTTTTATTTGTTTATCTGCCTGTGGGATTTGCTAATTGACTCAGAGGGAATTAACTTCCAGCATGAGATGTACCACTTTTTCTTTGTTCTCGACTCTGGCTGTCACTGGAGGTCTGAAAGGTTAACTGGAGTCATCAGAGTAATGGAACGGATCTGAGGATTGCTGCCGAGCTCCCTGAGGGGAGCAGGAACAGGCGAGCGGGGACTGATGAATTCCTGTCAGCTGCAGACTGATATCATTTTCCTGTGCAAGGCTATTGACTGAATTCAATGGAGCCGTTACAGGCTGGGTGATTATTCTTTTATGAAAAAGGGCACCGGGACATTTTGGGGCACTCTGACTGCAAAGACGTTACGTTCTTTCACTTAATCTACTTGAAAGTGAAAAAAATTACCAAGTTAAATAGATATCGGGCATATAAAATATTTCCCATGAAAACATTTTAAACCAGAAAAGCACTCAGAAAGCACAAACCTCCACCAAGGAGCTCATCCACCACCACCAACCCCCACCACTTTACTTTTAAATGGTGAGCAGAAATCTCCAGTAAGCTGCTCTCCCATGTGGCCAAATCTGGCAATGATGCAGAACCCTTAAAAATATTCCTGGATCCAAACGATGATCCAAATCGACAAAAAAAATTTAACCAGATCTTTATTTTTTGTCCCTCTCTCGTCTTTAAGGGCCCATATTATGCGCTTTTCCCCATCTGAAACACTTTTTTGATATCTATGAGGTGATGTGATACAGGAATCAAGGTTTGATCCTCAGTTACAGCAGCAGGAAAGCATGCTCGTAGAGTCCTCTCTAAAGCAAGAGAGCATCTCAGTCTCAAATTGATCAGGTATGGAAGTGGACGGTGTTCCAGACTGGAGTGACCAGTCAGTGACGTATGAACAAAATGCTGTAATCAGGCCGATCTAAAAATGTTAAAGTCTTAAAGATTTAAACTAAAAGTTGTATTTTTGGGATTTTTAGCCTTTGTAGGTTGAAACACCCCAGAAGACCATTTCAAGCACTTAGAAAAGTCAATGTGGATAAAATGGGCACTTAGTATAGTTGTTTTTAGAATTTTTATAGGGATAACATGATATAATGGCCTATCGGTTCAGCCTATCGGCCTTAAAACTGAGTATCAAGTATGGCACCCAGATGTTTACCGATCAGCCACTGTTCTAAAGTTAAAAAAAAAAAACTTTTGAACTTTTAGACTTTAAAACTTTAAAGAAAGGGGTGGGAAAAAATATGATAACTGAAATACCGATATTTATATGCTGATATTATATTGACATTTAAAAACACGGTATATTATTTTACTAATGAAATAGGATATTTCATTATTTGTTAGAAATTTGAAGAATTCAAAATTTGGTTTTTATATTGATATATTGACATTTAAAAACACTGTTCGATCTATTTTACAACGAAGTCTCATGAAAATTCAAAAATATGACGATTTTGTAAAAAACGATGAAATCTTGAGATTTTGGATGTGAAATAAATTGTACGCATTTTTAAATATGATTTGATATTGGAATATGAAAATATTAATTTTCAGTGTTCGCATTTTTCCACCTTTATTTTAAAGTGTCGGAAACGGACAATAAAACTGCTTTTGCAATAACTGTTTTTTTTTCCACCTTTAATATTGGTATCGATATCTGTTACAGCCACATGAGTTTTAAAATATGGGCATATCGGATATCGGCAAATTTAATGTCGTGCATCCATACTTTTATATAAGTCCGCAACATTATTTATTGTCATAAGTTATTGTATATTTTATGTTTCTGCTCAATTACTATCTTGTGTGTTTTTTATGTGTTATGGCACCAATTTCATTGTGACAACTGTCATAATGACAATAAAGATATTCTATTCTTTTGTATTGTGCCATTATCAATATTCTGAAAATTTCATCAAATATGTTCAGTAATTTTGAGTTATTTGCAACGGACAGGCGGTCAGAAAGACAGACAGCTAAATTAATTTACTTCCTTGGAAAGTAATGATGAATATGTCACATGCTGCTTTTAGGTTTCTCTGCTGCCCAAGGGCAAAAAAGGATAAAGCAGCTGACATTTGTTTCTGTACAAACATCTCATGAAAACCCTCCCTCCTCAAAAAGAAAAAAAATTATTTAATATATGTACAGTTAGAGTTGTCTTTATGGATCATGTGAAGTAAACAAGAATTGTTGGTAAAAGAGTAGGTGAGTAACTTAGGAGAAAGTGTAATGCTGTATTTAATGTTATTACTTGTCCCTCCACAAATCAACAGGTTACCAGCGGCAACAAAAATAATGAGAAATGAATATCAGGATTTGTCTTGAAACAAACAGGTTACCAACATGTTTCCCACAAAGCATATAAGTATTAAATGTGTCAGATGCTCTTTAAGTGCCTTTTACTGGCTTGTAGTGGCCAAAAGATGGTTTTTGCAGCTTTGGCATGCATTGATAACATTGCATGCACAATAAGTAATAAAATAATTTACTTACTTAAGGGGACAGTTAGATATGACTTTTTAATTAGAGAAAGACAAAAGTTATGGGTAAAAACAGGGGAATAGCATTTAACGAAGGTGGTAAAATGCTGGTCTTGTGAGTTCTTATCATTTTTATCCCCAATTTTAACGAGACGAACAAAAAGGAAGGAAACCAGACCTTCGTCTAACAAGGATTGTGTAATACTGATTTTATTTCAAGTGTAAAAATGCTTTGAAAGTCATAGCAGCCACTCTATAAAATCTAGTAATGCTAAAGTGAAGTAATCCAACGGGGAGATCCAGTTGACTCATCCTTTTAAGTCACAAACACTCAGTTACAGTGATGTAACTTCATGCTTTCACTTTGTCTCGTGTACGCTTACCAAATGCTGCACAGAGTTTTTTTTTTTTACTGTACACTCCGCAATAGCAGAGTGCAAAGACTAATCCTCGGTGCACAAACACAAAAGAGACAATTACACACATCCACATGCACAAATGAATCACAGAGGCATTTGTAAAGGTTACAGAACTGGCATTTGGTGCATTTCAGAGGGATGTAATGACCTTTCTGCTTCTACTGAAATATAGAACTCCTATGGAGACTAATAACTCTGCGCTGGTGTGTTCAGGTCCACAACAGCTGTAAAGAACAAATGGGAAAGGTGTGTCCTTTGGGTCAATGTCGAGTCTCAATCATCCCTCCTACTGCACTCAACAGCATCGACTCAGATGGTGAGACACACACACACACATCTAAACACACTCAGGCTTTGTTCCTCACATTATTGCATTAACAGGTTCAAAGTGCAGGAACGTTAACCTCCAACTTCATTGTGTAAATCCCTTGAATGCACAGGGGTTGACGCTGGAGCTGACCTTAGGCTTTCTCTGCTGTTACAGTTTGTAATTCCAAGTTAATCCTCTTTATCCCAGACATTCATGATACAGGAAAACAGGTTAAATACATATTAGAAATGTTAGCGTACTTTGAGTCATGGTTTTTGCTTTCTGATTGAGTTACTGTGTCTGACATCCAGGATCCATCCCTTTCTCAGCATGAACAGGTCGATCAGCTGAAACCATGTTTGCTGACTTGTCTTGTTTTCAGGCTTCTGGAAGGCCACCTCTGCTTCCTGCTCCAGCCCTCTCTTGGTCCTGGTCAACTCCAAAAGTGGAGACAACCAAGGAGTCAAATTCCTGCGCAAGTTCAAGCAGCTCCTGAACCCAGCTCAGGTCTTTGACCTGATGAACGGAGGACCGGAGCTCGGGTACCTTTTTAAAAATAGCGTTAGATAAACAGTAATTACATGATAATGCTGCTCTTGGGAGTTTGACGTCCCACTCCGAACATTTTCAGCCTCTCATCCTCTCTCATCCTCCCTTTAGCCTGCGGCTCTTCCAGAAGTTTGTGACATTTCGGATTCTGGTGTGTGGGGGAGACGGCAGCGTGGGCTGGGTGCTCTCAGAGCTGGATAAACTCAACCTCCATAAACAGGTGAGAACAGCAAAGTGATGATGGAGGAGGAAGATGAAGAGGAGGAGGAGGGGTTGATGTTATAACCTTGATGTGTGAGGTAACTCTGCTGTGCTAATATGGCACATGTAATATGTTTTAACCAAACACTGCCTCAATTTTGTCGTGGGTTGTCATGGCGACTACATTGAAAATGAATTAATTAACATTGTAATCTTCATCTTGATTTATCCAACTATAAAAGAAACTGATGTAGAGCGAAAGACTGAAAAAAAGATTCGATAGCCTGAATTAATTGATTATTATTGGGAATTAGTTGATATAAATTAATTTCATGCTACATCGACACATTTTTTATTCCAAATTAATAAATGAGACGCATTTCAAATCAGGTTGGATCTCGTTTAATATCAGGTCATGTTGAACTAATTGTGTTAAATACTTATATCAGGCTCAGTTTAAGCAGCTGATGATCAGCTGATGCGTTTAAAAGGTGGAAATCTAAAATCTAAGGTCAATTATGTCCCATAAATGTAAGCTGAGCCAACTCGGTAGTGTTTGCTCTGTGACATCAGTGAGGATTTTACATAGGAAGTGGCGGATGCTGCTCTGGCTGAGGGGCAAGTTGCAGGTTCAATTACAAGGTGAAAACAAAGATGTTTAAGACTAATCACAAAAAGTAAGGAAATTAGTTTTTTGCTTATTATTTCTCCCCTTTTATAATACCAACTGGTGATGTGTATACAGTTGTGTGAAAAAGTGTTAGTCACACTTATATGTTTCAGATCATCAAACAAATTTAAGTGAGAGACAAAGATAACACAAGTGAACAGAAAATGCAGTTTTTAAATGAAGATTTTTGTCAGTAAGACGAAAAAAAAAATGCCAACCCTCCATGGCCCTGTATAAAAAAGTGATTGTTAAAACATGAATAAACTGTGGTTTATCACATCTTTGGAAAGCTGAGTTAAATTTCTCTAGCCACACACAGGCCGGATTACTGCCACACCTGTTCTCAATCAAGAAATCACTTAAATAGGACCTGCCCGACTAAGTTAAGTAGACCAAAAGATCCTCTAAAAGCTAGAAATCATGCTGCGATCCAAAGAAATTCAGGAAAAAATGAGAAACAAAGTAATTGAGATCTATCAGTCTGGAAAAGGTTCCAAAGCCATTTCTAAAGCTTTGGGACTCCAGAGAACCACAGTGAGAGCCATTATCCACAAAAGGTGAAAACATGGAACAGTGATGAAACTTCCCAGGAGTGGCCGACCGACCAAAATTACCCCAAGAGCACAGCAACGACTCATCCAAAAGGTCACAAAAGACCCCAGAACAACATCCAAGAACTGCAGGCCTCACTTGCCTCAATTAAGGTCAGTGTTCATGACTCCACCATCAGAAAGAGAAAGATGAGTGGGGCAAAATTCCTCCACAGCGCTGTAGAAGACTCATTGCCAGTTATCGTAAATGTTTGATTGCAGTTGTTGCTGCTAAGGGTGCCCCAACCAGTAATTAGGTTTAGGGGGCAATCACTTTTTCACATAGGGCCATGTGGGTTTGGATTTTTTTCCCCCTTAAAAATAAAAATCTACATTTAAAAACTGCATTTTGTGCTTACTTGTGTTATCTTTGTCCCACATTTAAATTTGTTTGCTGATCTGAAACATTTAAGTGTGACAAATATGCAAAAAAGTAAGAAATCAGGAAGGGGGCAAAAACTTTTTCACACAGCTGTAAGTGCTGGTAATTTGTCTAAGGTGATTCCCCAGGCATGGCAAGCCTGATCAGCTCAACAAAGAGCCCCTCTCAGTCACACAGCAGCATAGACATAAATAGGAGGTGTCAGCTGCATCTGATGTGAAAGCCTCTTAAGACCAGAGAGAATTAAGGTCTAATGGTGGTGATCCTTCCTCTGGATGGGTTTACAGGGTTTGAAAACAATCCTGAGACTGGCTATGGGAAGGTGTTTTGTGTTGAAATGGAGAGAAAATGGCTTGTTTGTGGCATTTATCAGCTTCCTTTCTTGTAGTCGGCACCACATGACTGATACCGATGCTTTGTATGTTTTGAGGGGAGGTTTTGCTGCCGTGGTCCCAAAGAAGACTAGCCAAGAAGTGACATGGAAGCACTTCAGATGGCTGATTGGTCAGAGAGAATAATCACAAGACTCTCTCTGTAGCAAAGCAAACACAGCAACGTAGTTCCTTTAGGCGTTTTATGTGTGCCCTTTTTATTTGTTAGATGTTTTTACCTCGTCCTATCCAGCATAGAACAAGAGAATGATGAGCTGAAGCTGAGTAGATTTGTTTGCCAAGGAGAGCTGAATGGATTTGAACAAATATGCTACTTTGTTTTAATGTTTTACTAATTTCACACATAACAATAACAGCTGTGCTGGTGGGGCAATTACACATCAATAGAAACAAAGTTTTGAATTATATAGTTCATTTTCCTGCCATTGACCTTTAATGTTATTACACTGTACCTTTAAATTTCCCTTTGTGTACCAGACGTCTCAGACACCGTATAGAATAAAAACAGCTGGCTTTTGCTCTAATACAATTGGTTAAAAATTATATGTTGAAAATGAAAAGTAAATCTGTTAAACACACACAAATGTACAGAAAACTGGTACCGTTGGGTACTGGTACCGATTCCCAGGTACCGGAAATTGATACCCCATTGATTCAAATGTGAACGGTACCCATACCTAGGCATGGATAAACTGAATTTTACTGATTTTGACTCATTTTATTGTTTAAGTAATCTGATGTACAGTCATGCTCAATATTATTGACACCCTCCAATTAAAGAAAAGGCTAAATTCACAATAATAATTCAAATAACAAGAAAGTAATAATATATTTTTTAAAAATTAACATTTTTAATTTAGTGAAATAAAATATTGCTTTTGAATTGTGGTAGGAAATAATAATTGAAAAAAACAAACAAACAAAACTGGCCCAGACATTTTAGAGTACCTTTCCTGTGAAATGTGGATCAAAACACCTGTCCACAGGAGTAAAAGTCTTAATTGAGCATCACAGAAAACATCTGATTGCAGTGATTGCCTCAGAATGTTGCTCAATGAAAATTTAGCTTCAGAGCCCAATCATGCTTGTAAGTTTGTTTTATTTTTTGTGTGCTTGTTTTTAATATTTCTTTTGAACCACAATTCAAACTCACTGTTATGATTTTCATAGAATTTTATTTTATTACTTTTGTCAATTTCAACTTACTTCACCGGCAACTGATTTTTCCCTTCTTTAATTAGCACTCAGGTTTTATTAACTCCTTCACTGAAACTCTCATTCCCTGCTCCATCTTCCTCTAAGCTATGGACATAATATATTACAATATTTGTATAATATATGTATAGTATGTAATATATGTAAGAAAAGCTGATTAACACAGACTGTATTAGTTTTCTCTTCACAGCTAGTGTCCGGTTTAGGTCGACGGATGGAAAGTGGGTGTCATTAGATCTGTGCTGAGGCAACTCCATGTTGTCACTGATCTGCTTCCGTGTCTCCTCAGTGCCAGCTGGGCGTGCTGCCTCTGGGCACAGGTAACGACTTGGCTCGTGTTTTGGGCTGGGGAGGCCTCTGCGATGACGACGCACAGCTGCTACAGATCCTGGAGAAGCTGGAGAGAGCCACCACCAAAATGCTGGACCGGTAAGGAGAGCAAGATGTTGTTTACATCTAACTCGTTACAGAAAATGTGTTTACTTCCCTCCACATTCCTGATGCCTCATGCAAAACTCTTAGAAGTGAAAGGCTTGCAGCTAGAGATGTGCTTAGTTGACCCCCGTGATGAAGACGTTTGGGGTAATATCTCTTGAAATAACTTGTTGGATGGATTCCCAAATGAAACTCATTTGGTTTTTATATTTGACTTTATTTGCTTCAGTAAAGGGCAGCAAACAGGAGCAGGCAGGAGTCAAAGCAATAAAGATAAATGGATGAGATTTCTCTACCAAAGGCGGTTCATTTCTTCTCCTGCCTGAGGGAGAAGTCATAATATTAAAAGTTAGTTTTGATGCCACAGAGCTCAGCAGTGATAGGCACGGAATGAAGCAGCTTTAGTTCATAACTAGAGCTGATGGCTGTTGTTTTACAGATGTCTGTGTGGACAAACAGAAAAACAAAGGAAACAGCTATTTACTTACATTTAAAGGTTTTCTACTGTAAATATGAGCAGGCAGGTTTTTTAACATCAAAATTAACCTCCACTCTCCATCTCCACAGCCTTCCACTGATACATTGCAGTTTTAAACTGGATTTTTTTTTTTCAAGCTGATCGATGTAAAATAGTAGGGATGCACGATATAATCAGCCCCCTATCGGTATCAGCCTATATCGGCCTTAAAACTGAGTATCGGACATCGGCCACCCCACCGATATTTAACCGATCAGCTCGCAGTTTCTAAAGTCTAAAAAAATAAATAAATACTTCTTCCTCTTCTTCTTCAACAACTTCTTTTTTACAGACTTTTAAACTTCTAAAGATTAGGGGCGGGAAAAAAATATCGATACACTGAAATACCGCAATATTTTCATATGCTGATATCATAGTGACATTTAAAAATGCGGTATCGATCTATTTTACTAACAAAATCTTGTGATATTTTGTCGTCCTGATACAAAATCTCGCAAGAATTCACCAAAATTTTGCGATATTTTCATATAGTGATATCATATTGACATTTAAAAACGTGGTATCGATCTATGTTACAAACGAAATCTCATGATATTTCATCATTCTGTTACAAAATCTCACGAGAATTTAAAAAAATTTCCGATATTTTCATATGCTGATATCATACTAACATTTAAAAAGGCAGTATCGATCTATTTTACTAAAGAAATCTTGTGAAACCTCATCATTCTGTTACGAAATCCCGCGAGAATTAAAGAAATGTTGTGAGATTTTGTAACAGAACACTGAAATATCGCAAGATTTTGTGAGTAAAATAGATTGATACCACGTTTTCAAATATCGATATGGTATTGGCACATATTTCAGTGGATCAATATTTTTTCCCACTCCTATTTTTCAAAATGCCAGAAACAGATAACAAAACTGCTATTTGCAATGACTTCTTGTTTTTTTCAGCTTTAATATCGGTACAGATATTGCTTGTTGGCCACATGAGTTTTAAAATATCGGCATACTGGATATCAGCCAAAATGCCAATATCGTGCATCGGTATAAAATAGCAGGGAATTCTGTGGGGGTGAAGTGTATTGTTACAAAATTAGTCACAACAAAGGCTTTTAAGGCTTCCTGCATTTTATACATGTTGGAATGTTGTACATACCTGCATGACGTGTTCAGCATGTGGATTTCCCATCACAAGCTTCTTCATCTTCCTCATTCTGAAGGTGATAGATAGCTGTTGGAGGTGTCAAAAACAAGAATGGCCACCTGAGCCAAGAAATAATGCTGAAAAAATCTTATATTCTGAATCTTTTTTAGCCCTTAACAAAAGAAGGAAATGTATATGTGCATATGTACAGCGTACAAATATCATTTCTATGTGATTTTTTTTTTTTTTTCATGCAAAAGTGTTTCCATCAGGGGCCAGAAGACATTACATAGAACTCCAAAAGTAAATATGTAATCTGTCAACATGTACTGTCATGTATTGTGCTGGCAGCTCAGGATCTGGAAGGTGCAGTAAAGCAGCTGTTTTTTAATTCACAACATCCACAGAAACCAAGTCAGAGGCATCTGAATCATCCTGTTCCAATATGAAAACTGACAGCACAGATTTTACAGCAGAGATCAAATGTGTTTTTTTTTATTTGTTTTGAAGAAAGTCTGTCGAGTTTATAATAACATTAAGTTGATTAAATTTTTTTTTAGATAGGCTACATTTTTCGTCCTTCACGTGAGCTTCTGATGAGTTTTTGCTTGTCTCCTGTCGTTGGTGTGTGATCTGTGACCTGCCTCCTGCCTCTGATCTCAAACTGATAAAGCCTGTTTATCCAGTGCTTGACATCCGTGTGTGTTTTTCAGATGGAGTGTGATGACATACGAGGTGCCCACCACCAATAAACACACGCCGATAGTGAAGGAAGATGACAGCCTTGATTCTCCTCTGCAGGTAAATTACCCCACACAACTTTCAGGAAGCTGTCAACCTTTTGACAGCAAGCATCTGTATAAGCCGGCGCTCACAAGCTGTGAGGAATTATTCTGGAAAACATCCACTGAGAATCAATTGATCCTAGCAGGTGGAAAGCCAAAGCAATCAGGCCTAAACCACAGGGAGTGGTGCAGGTATTGACAAAGGGCAGCTCTGTGTTTGAGAAGCTAAACTCTGCCTCCGAACTGCCTAATATGAAGAAGATACTGCAGATACATCAAAACTTCTGTCCATATATGGATGAAAGCACAGTTATCCCATCAGAGATGATGTTTGTACAGGTTATGTTTGTATTTTTATTGCATCTGGGATGGAAAATGTAGGGATGTTTGATGTTGGATGTTTTACCGATATCTGGTATACCGATATTTTCCAACTCTTAATTTTCTATATCAACCTATACCAATCTATGCAACCAGCCAACATGTGGCTAATTATAATGTTTCTGACAACTTGGTAACTTGAACAACAACTCTAAACCAGACATATTATAAGCAGTTTAAAGCAAGTCTGTCTGTAGCAGCAGTGCGCTACACCATGGTCACATGAATCCAAAATGAATGCTGGGATATGAAGTTCTTCCAGAATGACAGGGACTTTTCTTTATGCTAGACTAATGGAACAACAACATCTTGCAAAATTTAGTATCAAACGGCAAGTTTCATAAGATTTCACTCAGAATATTGATACAGAGCTTTTTAATATCGATACGATATTGAAACACAAAATATTTTGATATTTCAGTGTATGTATATTTTCTTACACCACTAGTAATGTGTGGCCACAAGTTTTTGTTGTGTCATTAAAAAAGTAAACACTAGGGATGTCTGATATTATCGGCCTACCAATAATATTGGACAATATTGGCATTAAAATGTGATATTTAAAAATTTTGTGTTGTTTTTTTCGGACCGATATTTATACTAACAACAATATTTATACAATCACAAGATTTCGTAACGGAACAACAAGATCTCATGAGAACTTGTTCCTTAGCAGCGGTCTAGCATGTACTGTAGAAAAGTCTGTTTTGAAAGAACTTCATATCCCAGCATTCCTTTTAGAGTCATGTGACTACGGTGCAGCTGCTGCTGCTAAAGACTGACTTGCTTTGAAGCTGCTTATAATATGTCTGGTTTTAAGTTGTTGGTTAAGTTACCAAGTTGTCAGAAACATTATAAGTAGCCACATGTTGGCTAATACCTGCTAGCATCTGATATCTGGCAGCCAGATGTCCAAAATGAACTCCTCTGGCTGGGTTAAGGAGATTTTGGGATCTTTATTCTCTGAGCAGATTATAGTTGTTTTTCTCAAAATATGAGCGATACAACCTCACAGTTGCCTGCATATATCAGTATCGGTTGATATCGGAATTTAAGAGTTGGACAATATCGGATATCGGTACAAAAGCCAATATCAAACATCCCTTGTAAAAACCGATGCTGATATTTTTCAATATCGCATTTTAATGCTGATATCGGTCAATAACATCAGACATCTCAAGAAAAGGAAAGAACAGTATTCCTGAAGCTTCTCTCTCCTCATGTTTCAGGTCCACATAACTCAGTACGCTGACTCGGTGGCATCTCATCTCGCCAAGATCCTGGACTCGGACAACCACAGTGACGTCATCTCCTCTGCCAAGTACGTACCGCAAATTCCTTCACAAACAGTAGCAAAAAAGAAAAAAAGAGAGGTAGAAACTGAGAGGAAGATATGAATACGGAATCTGTAAAAGCAAAGGCAGAGGAAGTGAAGAGAGAATGATGTTAAGAGAAAGCAGCACACAAAGAGAGGCGAGCGAGTGTCTGGTCAGCAGGTATCGATTTTCTGCTTGGGTCTCATCCTGAGGACGCACAAACACTTTAGTGTGTGAGCGTGTGCCGGTGCTAGTGAGTGAAAGAGACGGATGAATCAGTGTTGGGGGGTCATCCTCAGTGCATTAGTACAGAGCAGTCGCCCTCAGGGAGAAGTGCAGCGGCCATTACAGAGCACTTTTCTCCACCGCTCTGCGTGCGCTTTTAACCAAAGCTGATTGCTGGTTAAGACCTGCAGCACGTCTGGAACACCTCAGGGACTTTAGGAGGCACGCAAAGTGCATTTTCACAGAGTCATAACACTCCTGTTGTTGTTGGGTGGAGAAAATATGAAGGTTTTTTTTTTTTTTTTAATTGGATTTCCACACGCGCACTAAAACTTTGATCAGGAATCATCAAGATAAGGAAGTTGACTTATACGAATGGCTTCCTTCAAATATTAACAAGCCTTGAGTGTCGTAACAGGGTCACATGGTCTGTTTTCTTACTCTGTAAATCTAACTAAAGATAAAATTTGCCTGCACATGACTTTCAGAAAATCTAATCCGTGCACTCCTGCAGCAAACACGGTTCATTTTCCTGTATTTAATATTTGCTAAATACATAAGTGCTGTGCGAGCTCAGAGGAACCTCTGCTGAGTCACACAGAGTAAATGGTGAGCATGTGGAGGCGGCGTAGCTGACAGGCAGGTAGGCGGCAATCAAACACCAGCATGTGTGTAATCTCAGTGAATCACCAAATCTTCATCATGTTCAGCACATCATCTGTTTGTGTCTTGCTGTTAATTATGTTAACCATCCCTGCTTCCCCCTCCCCTCCCCCCGTCTCACCACTCTGTCCTACCTCACCTTCCTCCTGGCAGGTTCCTGTGTGGGACGGTGAACGATTTTGTGGCGGAGGTGGGGAAGGCGTACGAGAGAGCCACAGAGAACAAGGAGGAGGCAGATGCCATGGCAAAGAAGGTAAACGGCTTTCCGTGTGTGTATGTGTGTGTTATGTAAGCACTTGTATAACACTAACTAGTGGGCAAGTGTAGGTGTGTGTGCAGTATGTGATGTGGAGTGGATACTATGGTTAAAGCTCAGTGTTACCACTCCCTCCTCTACTGTAGTGCCTCTGGCAGTCCATGTTTTCTGCCTATTGAATAATTTGACTCTTTATGAGAGTTTAAATGACACTGAGGCTGAACTTGAGTGTTTATAGAAGCGGGTACATTTTGTTTCAGGCTTGGAAGGGCAGATCAAAGTACCTGAACCTGCTACACCTTTGTACCTACACCTGTTACTACATTTTCACTCGGAGTGGGAGAAAACCTACATAAGTATCGGGATTTTTTATTTTACAGTTTTTTAAATAATTTTTTTGTTGTTCAAAAATTGATTTCCCCCATTTTTAAATGCTTCATTTTAAGGCCCGTTTTTGTTCCGTTACGTCTATAAATAGCTACGTCTGTTTCAGCGTCGCCGTCTTCATATTTCCATGCGTGTTTTATGTTGCCATGGTTGTTGAGCCAGTCAGTTTCAAACTCAGGTTGGTGATGGTAATGCACCGTTATAAAGTTGTTTATAACCACCCAACACATCCAACACACTCACTAACCTTTCTTCTGAAGCTAACACCATGCAGCTGTTGTCTTCTCCTTCTTCTTCCCCTGCTTTTATCCCGACCGTTTCCCCCCTTCTTGTCTGTTTTTTCCCTTCACTAGTCGTATGTCAGTGGTACGACATGACCCGAAGGTTTCTGGTGGTATTGCTCTGCCTTCTGCAACTAGTGACAGATCAACAAGACCTCCAAAAACACACCAAATTACCAAGTAACTGATGCAGGAGACGGATAAAACTGTCCATCCGTCTGTGTATCCATCTTCTGCGTCGAACATAAATGGACCTTTAGTTTATATTTCTAAGCTCTGTGGGAAACAAGTTGCTGCTTTTCTCTAGCAGAGGGTGAAATGTTCTTCTTCGCCTATCTAGTAACATGATATCATATAGTTTCCAGGAAAACACTTAAACAGAAGGCAGAGAATGGTGGACAACTTGGTCTGGTGGTAAAAAATCTGATATAAAAATCACAAAAATCGTCAATATAGAAGAATAGCAATCGAGAGAAAAACAAATCATCCCATCTCTAATTTTCACCCATAAGATCGGGTCATACTGGTCTTGTATCCCATGTAGGATTGGATGTAGACATTTTGGGGCCCAAGATAAACCCTGCTGTGGGGCAGATTTTCAATCATAATTCAACCATTTTTAGCTCATTCTTTTCAGTAGGCTTCACTCAGACTCAATGACTGTGCGGTTCCCAAGGCAATTTCCAACCTTTTCCTCATGGTTAAGTTTCCTAAAGTTCTTAATGGTAAAGTTCACCTCATTATTCTTTTATTCCTTTATTTAGATCCCCATGAGCTTGAGTTAATGTAGCAGCTACTCTTGCTGGGGCTCACATTTAACGCACATGATAGAAATTAAACGCAATAAAGTAAATAAACAGAACAATCTCTGATGACATACAGTACAGCGCCTGGCACATTCTTTTTTTCTGGGCAATTTCCAAATAAATAATATTACATGAGGTTTTGCCTTTTTTGAAAAAAAAACATTCATTTGCATGAGTGAAAATTAAAAATAAGTAGATTCAAATAGGGTATGACTCAGCTCAAATAGATCACTGATTTTAAAGACAATAGACAGCCTGTACTCCCTGATATGAAAGAATCATGAAAATGTATTTAAATCAATCCCAAACTTTTCCTTTTTTCTCCCTTTATAACAACTGAGGCAATCATGGCAATGTCCACTCCACTTACTCTGTTTCACATTACCATGCTTCGTCAAGCTTAAACCACCATTTTCCCACAACACTATAAAGCCTAGACTCATTAAACTACTTGCAGACAGGTTTTTTTTTTTTTTTTGGGGGGGGGGGGGGGGGGTTCAAAAATTTCCTCCCAATTAGCCTTGACATTCATTTAAAGACCTACACATACAGATGTAGGCAGCTGCAGCCCTCTTCTGATGATAAAATATACACTTGCCACCAGAAAACCTTCACAGATTCTTATTTTCTGCAAGGTAATACTTGCTAGAGACCTCTTACAGCAGGCTAACAGAAAAGGTGATGCTGTAACTGAGTGGGAGCTGAAGCTCCTGCAAATCTGAACATGGTGATTTTGTGAGCATTCATAGCAGGTTTTTCACATTTTATATTGATACAGATCAACCAATAATGGAAGTTGTTCATGGGTTAAAGTTAAAATCCCACTAGATGAGGTTAGCCTGTAGGCTATTCTAATACTAGAGTAAGTCACCCTCTAAACGTTGAAACACTTTGTGATTCTCAAAAAAGAGGAAACTTGTATATAAAAGCTTGCATACAAATGGAAATATTCATCCATTCATTGTCTATACCACTTGTCTAATTCAGGGTCGTGGGGGGTTGCTGGAGCCTATCCCAGCTATTATCAGGCGAGAGGCGGGGTACCTGGACAGGTTGCCAGTCTGTCGCAGGGCCAACACAGAGAGACGGACAACCACACGCTCATATTCACTCCCAGGGACAATTTAGAGTAACCATTTAACCTAACATGCATGTTTTTAGACAACATTGCCATTCTGATATGTCCACTTGTCCAAAGACATATCAGGATGGTAATGTAGTTTCTGCATATTTTGTTTTCAGCAATATTACAAACATAATATCTCCCCTCACTCTATCATTAGAGTTTGCCAGGTCTGCTAGCTTTACTCCAAGAACAAAACACACCAAGTCTCCCCCCCCCCCCCCCCCCCAGCTTGTGCTAACTTTTCACCCTGCTTGCTAGCTTTCATTTTATCCATTCCTCACAGCACAAATTAATCACAACAAATAGACATTAGCGGTTGTTAGCATTAGCATACCTCATTGATCCTCAGCTGCTAGCTTGTGGCACAGTGCTTAATGTTCCATGTTAATAGATGCAATGTTCCACTTTGGTCTTCATTTAGACTGCTTTCCAGAACTATCGTGATAGAGAAACAAACATTTGGGTGTAAATTATTTACATTTAGGTCAATCTAATCTAAAATTCCACTTTCCTTACCCCAAACATCTGAATATTTAAGGCTCTGTTTGATAGGAGTATGGTTATTATGGTGCAGTCATGAAAAGACTGTCGTTCTAGATTTTTAGAGGTTACACTCAATGTTGAGTGGCTGTCAGACTTTTGTAAAACATTTCCATCAAAGAGAAAATTTCCTCTCCTGGCAGAAGCCTTCACTAAACCCTTCTGTCAGAGCACTTTGAGTTTCATCCCACTTATCCATCCATTTCCAAATAATATGATGCTCCATTGGTGCCTGATAGGAAATCAGCCTATTAGCTCTTCAAATAGAGGTCCTCTCTGTGCCATATAAGAGCATGTATTGATTTCAGGTTGGTATTATGTTTTACTGCAGCTGCACACAATAAGCATTTGATAAGCTGTGTGCAGCATTGATATGTGCTCTTATCTCCAAATATACACTGTCTTTATGTGTTTGTGAAGTGGGCAGGGGAGCAATATAAACAATGAAAAACCTTAATCTCTTCCTTTCTCTTCATTTCTGTCTCTTCTCCCAGTGCGCACTGCTGAATGAGAAACTCGATTCCCTGGTCAAGGCCTTGAGTGAAGAAGCAGAAGCACAGGTAATAATAGTTCCACTTATTATCAGTAAGGCTTTATCAGAAAAAATCTGAGAAGGTTTAAATGCTTGTTTTAACAAGCAAGACCTTGTATTACAAAACATTTTAAATGTTTGGCACCAAAATTAACTTTGAAAACTTGAAATGGGGTCTTAATCTGTTTGTTTATTGTTAGGCTGATTCAGCATTCAATATCTATGAAGCTGATTCACAACCCGTAGGTCAGAGAAGACCATTGCATTAACCTGAGGGATCACCGGATCATCTTTTAGTATTCCCAGCACCAGAAGATTATATAATCTAAACATATTAAGCAAACAAAAAATAACCACCTTCTTGTAAATATAAAGATTTAAAGCTGCATTGTTCTGAATATGTCATCTTGTTGCTCTCTGTCCTGATTTTCTGCTACAATTAACCCTCTAATGTGGCCTATTTGGTTCCCTTAAGACTCAGTGCTTTTAGTGGTTTGGCACCATGTATGCCCTGACATGTACCTGCCAGCCATGAGATTAGAACTACCTACAAAATATTATTTATTTTCCTTTTGTCCCCCAAAATAGGAATACCACTTGGAGTTTGGACTCAGTAGACCTCAGAGAGAAAGCTTTGTTATTTGACAGTAAGCAAGTAGCATAGAGGGGCACTGAATGACTGCAGTTTTGTTAGTTCAGCATATCCTAGAGATGTTGAATTGGTTGAAGATCTGGGAAATTCAGAGGCCAAGTCAATAACATGAATTGGTTGTTCCCATCAAAGCACTGTTAAAATATGTTGGTAATCTGAACAACTACAGGCGAGCATCATCTGCATAAAAATAGATTTTTATGCCAAGCTATCTTCTAAACAAAGGACTTAAAAATTTAAATGTACTGGTCCGAGCACAGAACTCTGAGGACTCGGTACTTACTCTGGTGTGCAAAGAAAACACATTGTTTATGCAATCAAGCTGTAATCTGTTATGTAAATATGAGCTGAGTTTCATCTGTGTAGAAATTAAAATTAAAGGTTGAATATGGAAAATTTTTAATAAAAATAAAATTTAAAAAAAAAAACATCCCCAGAGGGGGGGGGAGGGGATAAAAAGAAAAAAATTAAAAAATATTATAGAAAAAATATAATTATTAAAAAAAAAAATATAAAATAAATTGAAGGGGATTAAAATATTGTATTTAATTCCAGCAAAAAGGCAATGCCAGCCGCCATAGCAGGTTGCAAAAAATGATCTCTGTGTGGGAACAATATGGGGATCAGAGGGGAGGTAGGGAGGGGAAAAGCGGGGGAAGGGGGGGGGGGAGGGGGTTGGAGGGGCCGGGGGGGTGGTTATATGTGTCTGAGGAGGGGAGAGCTGAGAAGAGGAAAGGAGGGGTAAAGAAAGAAGAAAATGAAAAAATATACAAGATAAAAAGAAGGAAGGAGTAGAGAAAGGGAAGGCGACTTGACTGGTGGGTTGGATAGCTAGCTAATATGGAAAGATGACGAAGGTAAGCTGACATGTATAAATTATTGGTAATTATGGTGCAGGATGGTGGTGCTGATGCGTAATAGCAGTGAGGAGGGTAGGGGAGGCGGGGGAGGGGGTGGTTGGTGGTGGGTAGGAGCTAGTAAATAGGCAAAGGCGATGTAGAAGATCGGGACGCAGACCATATTCCCCACTTAATGGCAAACTGCACTTAAAACAAAGCACGTACGAAGTAAAACGTATCAGTCTAAGCACAAAACCCTGAGGAACTCCATGACCGACTCTGGTTTGTGTGGAGGACTCGGTGTTTATATAAGCAAGCTGAAATCTGTTATGTAAATATAACTTAAATCAGTGGTTTCTTTAGTCTTAGTACAATGTTCAAAACTCTGTAATAAAATGCTGCGATTTATGGCATCAAAAGCAGCATTTCCTCCTGATGTGCATTCGTAGGCCTTGGATATTATTATGTGACCTTCATCAACATGTCACCACTTTCTCCTCCTTGGGCATCTCGACCCCTGTAGACTGGGAACAACACACTCCAGTTTATGTTGTGAGAATGCAACAACCCAACCATCTTACTAGAGCCACTCAGATCTTTACAATCATCAGTTTATGTCTGCTTCCAAAACATTATCTTCAAGGGCCAAAATGTTTACTTGCTGTGTGATATTTCCCACCACTTCCAGGTGGGGTTTTCACAAGATAATACATGTTTCTTCCTTTACCTGTCAGCAGGCATAATGTACTGGCTAAGCAGTACAGTACGGTCATATTTTATCATTTCTTTGGCTCATTATGTGGCAAAATAAATTCTTCACTGATGATATTTAAGCTGTAATGGATTTAGCGGTGCCACACATCTCTGGTCTTCTCATGGGGAGCCTAATAGCACAACATCAATTATCTGTGTGTCTCCTTTCCCTTTGGATCCTCTTATTTACAGAATGATGCAGGTGTTGTCAAAGAAACACCAGAGCCCTCATGCTGTCATTATGATTTTAAGGTTCTGCTCAATAAAACTGGAAGTGCGCTGAATTTCAGCCTCTCGTCCTGCAGCAGCTCTGCTTGTAAATGATACTAAGTGCTGCTTCTCAGCATCAGACCCAAGCAGACAAGTGATATTGCACTTTGGCATGAATAGTAAAAATGAATGTATGAAAAGACACTCTGGTTATACTGCTGCTGTGGTGACACTGAAGTACTCCCACTGCTCGTAAAATGCAATAGATCTTAAGGGGAAGTCAAGTTGTGTCTGAAAGTCACTTAACAGGAATATAACAGGAAATATTTGACAGGTTTTACAGCTCATCTGTTTTCATCCAGGTGGTGCCAGCAGGTTCAGTTCCCAGCCAGGAAAGCGGCGGTTCAAGTCCAGGAGAAAGTGGCGGCGAGTCGGGTTCAGAAGGGAAAACATATCGGTCCAAGGAGCAGCTGATGCTCAGAGCCAACAGCCTGAAGAAAGCCCTGCGGCAGATCATCGAGCAGGCTGAGAAAGGTAACGCAGCTGCCAGCGGGCCTTTTTCCTCCTCAATCCGCTGCTGTCATCTTTTTTTAAAACATCCAGATATGAGCGTGCTGTGTGCAGTTCAATGACCGCACGTCTTCATTTCAGTGGTGGATGAGCAGAACCGACACACGCAGGTCCAGAGGATGCCATCCTCATCCTCCATCAAAAGGGAGAACAGTGAGGAGCTGAAGGATGCTGAGCCACGTAAGTGTCCTTTCAGCTCCAACTCAGGAGGAACTCTAGTGTAGAGACTCACTCCAAAATAGCTGTCAAGACATTTTTATCACTCAACCAACAGATCCTGTCAGACCAAAAATGAAAAGAAAACATAAATGAGCCTCTTCCAATGTAAAAAATGTTTCATGAACACATTTTGATTTCATCCAGGAGGGTTGAGTCCCACGGCCCCCATCGTCCTGGAGAAACCAGAGAACCTCAACACCGTCACCTTCAGCGAGGACACTGTGTAAGTCTGTGTTTACTCACACTTATCTGTTTGTGCACGTGTCATCATGCATTAATTAACACTCTGCACGTATCCGTAGACAATGCTCAGAGAAGTGTGTGATGAACAACTACTTCGGCATCGGCCTGGACGCCAAAATCTCCCTTGAGTTCAACAACAAGAGAGACGAGCACCCAAAAAAATGCAGGTACAGAAGCAACAGAGAGAGGTGCTGCAGCTTATCAGTCAGTGATTTCTGTAGATCTTACTTTCTTTTTTAATACAAAGCAAACATACAAATACTGAATTTTCTTTGTTTTAACTATTCTTAAATTTTAGTGTATGTTTTGGTGTATGTTTCCCTTTGAGGTTAATGTATTGATGTGCATGTCCCTGTCAAGTAAAAAGCTCATTCATTCAGCATATGGTATAGTTGGTGTTGATATGCATATGAAAAGCAGATTGGATTTTCTGCAATAATCTTTTTTATTTATTCCTGCAAAATTAATTACCAAAAAAGAAATAATAAAAAAAAGATTGCAACACCTTTTTGTTTTGAGCTTTCTATTAATTTGACTATAGTATTGGTAGTGTGAAAGCTTGAGGCCACAGTAATTTCATACTAAAACTTAAATGACAACCTCAAAATCAATCCCTCCAGGAATTCACAATGTTGCAACTCTGAAATTTTATCCAATTAATGCAACAAATGGCAGCAGATGCGTCTAGTTTGTTCAACCCAAAGAAATAGAAATGTGTCGCTTCTGACGTTGTATTGCTTTTGCAAGAAAGAAATAATCAATGAAAACCAGAGCAATTTTGGTCACAACTTTCACAAAAGCTGTTGCACTGATTGTACATTTCCTTATCTATACATGTTTGAACATGATTCAGTTGCTAAGAAAAGATGTGAAAACAGGTCAGTTATTTTATTTCAGCTTTTTTTCAGTCTTTGAATTGTTACTGCAACAATATCAGCAGTTATGAAAGTTATGAAAAACTGGATTTACTGGTGATAATATTTTACTGAAATGTAATTTTAAAAAAAGGTTATAGAAAAGAAAATAAATTTAATCAGAGCAACTTTAGGATCACATGACAGAAACATCAGTTCTAAACCATCTTAAATACATGTGGTAAGAAGAAGAAAGCTATTCTGTTTGCAGTTTAGGCAGAAGTGTCAGTCATTAGTCAGTGTTTACCTTCATTAAAACTATTCAAACAGGTGGTTTTGCTGTTTTAATATCCTCTTTAGAGATTTCCTCCTTGTCAAGTGATATTAACACCAATAAATTCAACATTTAGAAATAAATGTTCTGTTTCCAGCCGCTGTCGGCAAGCTCACTGTCATCGATTCTGTTCTATGATCAATAAAGTTTGATTGGTCATCTCCGTTTGTCTGCATCTGTAGTAGTCGCACCAAGAACATGATGTGGTACGGAGTCCTTGGGACCAAAGAACTGGTCCAGAAGACGTACAAGAACCTGGAGCAGAGAGTTCAGCTGGAGGTCAGACAGAGATTCCTGCTAACAAACATAAACATAAACAAACAAACAGCGATTGGCTGACGTCCTCCACTGTCTCCACAGTGTGACGGGGTTCCCATTTCCCTGCCGAGTCTGCAGGGTTTAGCTGTCCTCAACATCCCCAGCTACGCGGGTGGAATCAACTTCTGGGGAGGCACCAAAGAGGATAACGTGAGTGTTGAGCATCCAGACGTTTTAAGAAGCTATAAATCCACGATTTGTCAAACACATGGAGCATCTCAGGTGCAGCAGTTTTAAAGTGATTCCTGCTTGTTCAGAACTTTGGCGCGCCATCGTTTGACGATAAGAAGCTGGAGGTGGTGGCGGTGTTTGGCAGCATGCAGATGGCCGTTTCCAGAGTCATCAACCTGCAGCACCACCGCATTGCACAGGTAAGACACACCCACCAGCTAGCATGTTCATGCTTTGATTTATTAGCAGATGCATGTAGAACTTTTCTGTTGAAGGTCAGTGGTGAAGCATTTCTACTGTTAGCATGTTGATACAGTTTTATCAGCTCTTTGGTGTTTTTTTTTATTGATTCAGTTGTGTTTTGGGGTTTTTTTTGTATTAAATTAAATATATTTCATAGCAGCAGTTTTTTTTTGTGTTGTTTTTAATAAGAATCTTAAATTGATGATGGTAATGTCACCAGATTAAATCAAATAAAATTTCATTTATATAGCACCTTTCATCCCAAAAAGCAGCAAAAAGTGCTTCACACAATAAAAACCAACAACAGCAGTAATTAAAATTAATTCTTAATGTCAATTTCAAATTTTTAAAATAAGTTTTCATAATATATCCAACTATATAACCGAAGTCATCTCAGGACCTGAGGACTGTTTCAGTCCAGTGACTTCATCACTTTCCTTAATGACCCATCACTTCCTGCAGTGTATCAGTGGATGAGTGAGACATCTGCGGTTTGTTTTACATCCATGCATGTTGTCCTGCTCAAGCAGAGAATGAGCAGTTTGATATTGTGGCCCGCGGCTCGGCCACGCAGACGGGACATTTTATCCCAGAATATCAGGCTACATGACTTAGAGAAGAAAAGCTGTGAAATATGATTAAATATATATTATTTCTAGTAAATGTGTGAGTCAAAGTGACTAAAGCCAAATATAATTATTTAATGTTTTATTGTATTCTTAATAAGAGACTCTAGATAACAAAGAGAGCTAAAACCACTAACCAGGTTAAGGAGCTTTAATGGAAGGAAAACACCCTCTTTTCTCTGAGAGGAAAAAGAGTTTAGGGGGTAGAGAAAACAAAAGTCATGTTTAAAGAAAAAAACAGGTGCTGTTTTATAGGTCTAACTGATCATATTATTACCTTATATTAACTCTACAGTTACAGCACATGGTTAAACACAAAAAAGCTAAAAGGTTGTAAAACTCAGCAACACATCTTTAAACAACAGTCTCTGCTGTGCAGCTGATCAGTCGACGTCTCTGCCACCTGCAGCCTTTTATGTCCTTTATGACGTTGCACAATTAAGAAGATCACAGGAGCTGCTCAGTGAGCAGTAGCAGAGTTAACAGCTGCTCAAAAAGAGGAAATAAATGGAAGAAATCAACGTCTGATAACCTACAGTTTTGTTCCTGCTCTGCACTCTCACTGATTCCCATCCTGTACCACCTTTTCTCTCCATTTTCAAAATGGTGAAAAATCCTGAGCAGTTTTAAGGCTTCTTATTCTGTACTGCTCAGCCTTATGGAAGAGGATGAGGGCCACCGAAGAAAAAGATCAAATTCTAAGAGAAAAGTCAGAATTCTGACTTTAATCTCAGATTAAATTTTTTCTCACCATTGAAAAAAAAAATCAGGAGATCTTTTTTTTTCAAATCCCGAAAAAGTCAGAATTCTGACTTTTTCAGAAATTTACAAAAAAAAAAAATCTATTTTTTATGTTCTGGAAAGAAGTCAGAATGCTGAGATTAAAGTCAGAATTCTGTCTTATTTTTTACAATTTTGACTTTAATCTCAGAAGTCTGACTTTTTTCAGAAACTAAAGAAAATCTCATGAAATCATTAACAAAAATCGAGAGTTTCTTTTTTTTTTTCAATTTCTTTAAAAAAATTCTGAATTCTGAGAAAAAAGTCAGAATTCTGACTTAAATCTCAGGTTTCTAATATCTCTTTCAAGAAAATTAAGAATTTGGGGAGATTTTGTTTTTCTTTCAATTTCTGAAAAAGTCAGAATTCTGACTTTTTCAGAAATTAAAAAAAAAAAATCTCCCAAATTTTTATAATTAATTTTTTTATGTTCTGGAAAGAAGACAGACTTCTGAGATTAAAGTCAGAATTCTGAATTATTTCAGAAATTGAAAGAAAAATCTCCCGAATTTTTTTTCTTTTTTCTTTTTTTTATGTTCTGAAAAAATTCAGGATTCAGAAGACTTTTTTCACAAACCGAAAAAGAATTCTCACGAAAACATTTTTTAATGTTCTGGAAAAATGTCAGAATTCCAACGTTTTTCAGATATTGGGGAAAAAAAACAATTTTTAAATTTTTTTTTTTACTTTTCTGGAAAAAAGACAGAATTCTGACTTTTCTCTCAGAATTTTTTTTCTGTTCTTCAGAGGCCCTAATCCTCACAGTACAGTACAGCCTCTATATAACAACTAAAGAAAAGAATGGGGCTTACATTAATACATATACAGGTACTATCTAAAAGATTAGAATATCTGGAAAAAGTTCTTGTATTTCTATAATTCACCTTAAAAGGAGCAATTTACATATTGTATAGATAAATACTATGCAAATCAATATATTTCAACCTTTTATTTGTTTGGATGTTGCTGATTAGGACTTGCAGCTTTAGAAAACCTCAAATTCAAAAACTCAAAAAATTAAAATACTGTGAAAAGCTCCAGTATTGTAGGCTCAGACTGTCACATTCTAATCAGATAAGTAATCTAAAACACCTCCACAAGTGCCCCGAGCCTTTAAAAAGTCCCTGTCTTGGTTAAGAAGAATTCACAACCACGGGGAAGACTGCTGATCTGACAGCTGTGCAGAAACCATCACTGACTTCCTGCACAAGGTGGGAAAGACACAAAAAGTGAAGCTGGTTGTCTCAGAGTGCTGTCTCAAAGCACATTAATGGACAGTTAAGTGGAAGGAAGAAGTGTGGAAGAAAACGGTGTACAAGCCGAAGGGCTGACATCAGACTGGAGAAGATGGTCAGTGTTAAGTTTCCCAGTCTGTGATGACCTGGGGTCCATGTCAGCTGCTGATGTTGGTCCTCTGTGCTTCATCAAGTCCAGCATAAATGCAGCCGTCTACCAGGACACTTTGGAGACCTTCATGCTTGCTTCAGTGGACCAGCTGTATGGGGATGCAGACTTCATCTTCCAGCAGGACTCGGCACCTGCCCACATTGCCAAAACTACAAAATCCTGGTTCAACAACCATGCTTGATTGGCCCGCAAACTCACCTGACCTGAACCCAATTGAAAATCTGTGGGTCATTGTCAAGAGGAAGCTGAACAGGAAGAGACCAAACAATAGAGTAGAGCTCAGGGCTGTGATGGAAGCATGTTTGTCTTCTGCAACACCGGAGATACACCAGAAGCTGGTAGCATCCATGCCACGCCGGGTCAAGGCAGTCATTTAAGCAAACGGTCCCAAACCAAATATTAAATACAGATGCAAGATTTTATCTTAGGAGGCCTGAGTTTTTTTATTTTAAAATCCTTTTATAATTGATCTGATGCAATATTCTAATTTTTTTGAGTTTTTGAATTTGAGGTTTTCTTAAGCTGCAAGTCCTAATCAGCAACATTCACACAAATAAAAGATTGAAATATATTCATTTGCATATTTTTTATCCATAAAATATGTAAATTGCACCTTTTAAGTTGAATTACAGAAATTCATTAACTTTTTCAGGATATTCAAATTTTTGGGGTAGTACCTGTACATCTTTCCTGCATATGGGACATGCTTGGAATGGCTGTGAGCAGCTGCTCTCCTACATACAGTCTGCTTCAGACCCGTTAAAGCCTTCCTTTATCTATATTACTAAAGAAGCCTGCAGATCCGTCCTCCTCTCACTGCTTTATTTGGGGAAACTATTGAATAATCATAAATGTAACGTTAGCTTTCTGTATCTTGTTAGCCGGGAGGCTTACACTGTTCAAATGAAAAGACTCCTCATCCCCCACACATTCACAATGGATTACAGAAATTATGCAACATCTCAAATTAAAGGGTCTGCTCTGAAGCAGAAATACATCGAGGGCAGAATTTCTGAACATATTCTAGGTTTTATCTATACTTATGTGTGTAAACGTACACGTAAGTGTAAATATACTCCTTATTGTTTGCTAAAAGAAGACGTGTCTGACATCAGCTTGTTTTCTGCTCATGTTCTCAGTGCCGGCAGGTGAAGATCACCATCCTGGGGGAGGAGGGTGTTCCCGTGCAGGTGGACGGGGAGGCCTGGATCCAGCCTCCGGGCATCGTCAAGATCATCCACAAGAACCGAGCCCAGATGCTCACCAGGGACAGGGTAAGATCCAGCATACGTACGCGCGGTTAACGCTGCAAGTTTGTGGGAAAACTCCGTGTGTTTGTCAGCGCTCGTGCACGCCTCAGCTGCAGATTAAAACATCCCTCCTTTCATAAATGTTGCAGCTGAAAATCCACTCAGCCCCTCGTCTCCAGCTCCCTGCTCACATTGTTGACTCTTTCTATTTCGGGACTTCTTAAATCAAAACCGTGCCCGCCGTGTTTGTCCTCTCCTCATGCTGCTCAAACCTTTGAGAGCTCTCTTCAGCCAAGCACATTTGGCCGGTTTGTTTCCATGGTTTCCCTCCTTGAGCACATCTGAGAGCGAAGACCGTTAGACGTCTGGTTTTATCCTCTTAAACATGGCCTGCATTGAGGAAGATACTCACACTTATGTCTGAGCTGAGCAACCCTGCTACGCTACCCATAAGTGGACTGAAAACAAGCTTTGCTAATCAAAGAGATGTTTTTTTTCCCCTTTTTACTGTTTGAGTTTCAGTTTATTTCTGCAAAATATGAGTAGATTTGTTTTGAATCAAGTCTCTCTTGTGTGTTTTGTGCTGAATCTTGTTTTTATGGCACCAGGCGTTCGAGAGCACGCTGAAGTCGTGGGAGGATAAAAGGAAGATTGACAGCTACCGCGCCGCCAGGCCCCGCCTTAACTCCCAGCAGTCCATGGAGTACCTGACGGAGGAGGAGTGTGCTCAGGTCCAGCAGCTGGGAATCGTGGCCGACACGCTCATCAATAAGTATGTGATACTTTACATCTACTACTAAGATCTAGATCAGATTTATTTTTGTTTAATAAGTAGATTCATCAAATCTACTGTCCCCAATATTATTCAGTTTTCCTTTCTTCACTGTGTGTGGGTTCACATGTTGGTGTTACGGATCGACCGATACATCGACTGGCTGATTTTTTAGGCCGATATTTGCATTTTTTGCCGGTATTGGCATCAGCCGATACATCAGGCGTGTTGGCCGATACCCAATCGTTGGCATAATTTACAGTGGGGGTGGGAAAAAATATCAATATACTGAAATATCATGATATTTTCATATGCCAATATCATATTGATATCTAAAAACGTGGTATCGATCTTTTTTACTATTTTGTTATTTTGTTAATAAAATAGATGAATACCGTGTTTTTAAATATCGGCATATGAACGGTTCTGGATGGCTAAATACTGATATGAGTTTGTAATATAGAGAACTTCATAGATAAGAGATGATCTTAAGGACAGTTTGGACTTTTGGACTTGTTGATAGCAGTCTGCGGTCCTCTTCATCATCATCTGATTCATCTTGTGTAATTATCTCATCAGAAGAGATGAATGAAGTATGAGAAGCAAAATAAGTGAGATATAGTTGGAAGGTCATCTGTCTCCTACTGATTATACACTAACAAGGAATGATCACAAATGTTTATTTTCCTCCACTCGTCTGATGGTCCATCCCAGATGCCTCCGAGCCCAGAGAACTACTTTCAAACAGTTCAATCATTTTCTCACTTTAGTTGACAAGTTGGAGATCTTTGCCCACATTTTCTCATGAAATAATTGGTTTTTTTATGGTTTCTACATTTGGCAGACTTGCAAGGATTTCAACAGCAAACAAACAATTACATTTAAACGGGAAAAGAAATTAGCAGTAGAGATGCAAGATATAATCGGCCTCCTATCGGTATCGGCCTATATCCGCCTTAAAACTGAGTATTGAACATCAGCCACCCCACCAATATTTAACCTATATTTAACCAATCAGGCCGCTGTTTCTAAAGTCTAAAAAAACAAAAACTTCTTGTTCTTCTCAAAAACTTCTTTTTTACTGACTTTAAAACTTCTAAAGACAGTTTCTTTTAAGATGTTCTGAGTGAACAGAGTTTATACACGGTCATTTGTGTAAATAACCAAATATCCCCTGTTTTGGGGTGAGTTTTTTTTTCTCTCTTCTCAGGGAGAATAAAATCCAGGTGGTTCTAGGATATAACGCACATATCCTATAAGTTATGTTTGAACAACTGTCATTAAGTTTGACTTGTCATAAGGAGTGAGAAAAAATATCGATACACAATATCATATAGACATTTAAAAACGTGGTATCGATCTATTCAACTAACGAAATCTTGCAAGATTTCATTTGTAAAATAGATCAATGCCCCATTTTTGAATATCAATATGATATCGACATATGAAAATATTGCGATATTTCAGTGTATCAGTGGTTTTTTCCACCCCTACTTGCTATACATAAAACAATTTGAGGTAGTTTTCTAAATATGCAAAAGGAATGAATATTGCACAATTTTATTTTTCAACTTTAATATCGGAATCGATATCAGTTATCAGCCACATAAGTTTAAAAATATCGGAAATCGGATATTGGCCTAAATTCCAATATTGTGCATCCCTAATTGGCAGCATGTTTGACCGTTTCAACACGTCAATTAGAAAAAAGAAAATAAGTGAGACACTGTAGGAGGAAAGCAAATAATTACTAAACAATAAAGCAAATTGTGAAAAAACTAATCAAAGAATCAATTGTAAATTGGGAAAATCTTTCGTAATCGTCGGATAAAGAATAAAGTTTCTGTAGAATCTGGAGGCTGGATGAGTTTTTAATAACATAATATATCTCTAACACTTCACGGTGCCGTTAAAGTTAATACTTCTTTTGCAAATAGTAAAAACAAACATGATGAAACCTCCCAGCTCGTCTCATGTTGCTTGGCAGCAGCCTCGCTCTGCGATGCGGAAACCATAAAAGGTCAATTCTGCTCCACAGTTTGGGTTTTGTTTATCCCTCTGCAATTATGCAGCTTATTAAAGTTTTCCTCCATTATGCTGATGAGCTCTTTTATTTCTTTTCATTTAGAAAGGAAGTCTGATTCACTGAACAATTAAAAAAAGTCAACTTTGTAAAATCAGAGATGTTTGCTGACAGATAAACCTCATTTATTAGAAGATAAACTTTTGAGGGATTGGAGGACTGACGTTTTTATTCGCATTAACAGGCTGAAATCATCACAGAACTTGTGCAGCTCTGTGAAATCCTAAATTAGAGTCCTCAATTTCCTCCCCAGAATCCGCGAAGCAGCCAAGACCCACAAGCTGGTGGAGCAGGAGTTGGCTCACGCCGTCAACGCCACGGCCCTGGTGCTCACCGAGGCCAAACTCTCCAACCCTGAGGTAAGACACCGAGCACCAGCAGATGGACGGACAGATGGGCAGCTTGACGGATGAAATGAAGAAGTAACGCGTGCAGATTTTCAGCAATACGCTGGAGTCTGAGTCCCTCTGTAACCTGCATCCAGGACACACAATACCAAATAACTACCAAGTTTAAACCGATTATGAAGTTTGTGAAATTTACATTTTCATGAGAGAAGGTGAAGATGACTGCTTTCTTTTGTGTTTTAGTGTCTGAGCCGCAGCACGGCCGTGGAAACCGTCAACAGCAGTAAAGTCCTGCAGGCTGAGACCAGGATGCTGCTGGATGGAAAACTACTGGTACGGCTAAAGACGGTGAAGATGCCGTCTCACATGTCGGTCTGTTATCTGCTGTCATTGTCCAGTTTGTGCATCTACAGCTTCATTACGCTGAATGGAGACGTACGCTGGAACAATAGTCCTTTGTGAGGAAGAGCAAACATTAAACTAGAGCTGTGCAGTTAACTGAAATTTGATCCTGATTTCAATTTTCATGTCAAACGATCTCCAAACTCATATAATCGATTTGAAACAGTTTTTCATGACATTTTTTTTTACACAGTTTCTGCAATTTATTCTAAAGTTAGTTTGTTTCAGTGGCTTCCACTCCTGCGATTTGTCGGGTTTCATGAAGTAAAAATGTTAGATTTGGGAAACTCTCTTATTGTATTAAAGCTGAGTTTGTTTTGGGATTTTTTTTTAAATATAAACAAGTATATTAATTTTATTCTTCAAATATATATTTTATATATTATATAAAATATACATTTTATGTATTTTTTATATAACATATATTTTATATGTTTTATATGTTCTAATATATATATTCAAATATATAATTGCAAAACAGCTGTATACATACAGTAGTTTATTTTGGATACATTTGTTTTTTATGTTTCTACATTTATTTAATGTTCAAAGTATATTTATTTTATGCATTTAATGTTTCATACTTTGCAAAGCAGCTGTAATTTACATATTTGTTCCTGGAGAATCTTCAATTTGAACGTTTCGCGTAAATCATCAAAGTATTTTTGGAATGAGAGATAAATATTAATTAAATGTATTGTGTAAGTAAAAAATGATCGTCTAAATAATCGTGATAATGATATTTTCCATAATCGACCAGCTCTAAGTTAAATGCTGGAGTTTGTTCTCTCTGGGCCAAGCTTTCGCTGTTTAACCCTACGAGTCCCACACAACAAATGCTACTGAAATTAGCTTTAACTTTTCGGATGGCAGAGATGGGATTCGTTTAAGCTAAAGGGAAACTTCTAGTGCAGGAAGTGACCGAAATGAATTAAATATGCAAAGTAACATTTCCATATTAACACCTGCTCATGTTTATCATCACAAACAGATGCTGGCCTTCTGCAGAATCTGTAAAACATTATACCTCACACACGCGCGTGTCACGTCCAAGGTTATAATAGTTTGGGATTTTTAATTAGTTCCAGTTTTTGTTCAGTTAGTTTCTTTTATCAGATTTGCTAGTTTTTATTAGTTTTTATTTTTGGAAAATGCTTAGCTTTAATTTTGCCTTTATTAGTTTCAGTCTTAGTTTTACTTTTTGGGGATTTTTTTTTTTTTTTTTTTTGTAAATTATAGGTATTTGTCTGGTGTGACATTCAAAATCATCAGAAAGTGACTCGAGATAAAAGCAAAGTAAATAGATTAAATACAAATAGATTTCATATCAACCCAAAAAGCTTATGTATTAAAGAAATTTACAAAAACTAGAAATAAGGATGTTTTTGCAATAATTTTAGCAAGTTTTTTTAAAGGTACACTACAGGTTAAGCTACTGTGTTTTGAAAAACTGACCTTTTTATTTTTATTTCAGTCAGCGAAAATGTTTTTTCAATTTTATTTTGCTTTTTTCGTTAGTTTTAGTTAACTTTAAAAACCTTGGTCATGTCTTCCTCCACAGTCGGAGTCTCCAGAGGAAGAGGAGCTTCGCTTAACTCTGAACAGCCTCAGCGCCGAGCTCCACAAGCTGGACGACATCCACTGGATCTGCCCCCACATGCAGTGCTCCGATGAGGTGGGGGGAAGCTGCCAGCAGCCATTTCTACTTCTCCATCTGATAAGCAGTGTCGTCGTATGAACGTGTGGGTGTGTGTTTTAGGACTCTGTGAGGAGCAGCAGTAAGAGCAGCAGCAGTATGAAGCTGAAGATCATACCCAAGGTGAAGAAGGAGAAGGAGAAGCTCCACAAGCAGAAGTCCAATAGTTCTCTCTCAGGTAAAACTCAGAGACTCAACATGATGCTCAACAGTTGGAGAGAAAATATTTGGGAGTTTTTCTGCAGTGCTGACATACAACGCTCCAGATGTGGAGCCTCGGGAAGCAGGAATGCTGTTGTTGCAAGAGAGTTACCCGTTACTACTTACAGTCATCCTCAAAATTATTCATACCCTCCAAGTAAGACGGAAAAAAGTCAGCTGTCAGTGAAATAAGTTGAAATTGACAAAATGGATAATAAATAAAAACTCTATGAAAATCATGGCATTGATTTTAAAATTGTGGTTTGAAAGAAACATTAAAAACAAACTAACAAAAATAAAACAAGTAAACAAGCATGATAGGGCTCCGAGGCTAAAATTTTGTTTTCATCTGTAGAATAACCCGTATTAAATACTGATGTTGTTTGTTATTCAATCAGATAATGAAAACTTGTGCAAAGCTGAGTTGTTTGCATAGTTTCCTCCCAATATTTTGTGCGTTCTGACAGAAACGCTCGTTTTGCATATTCATCTACAGCAGACACACAAAATGGAAAGCGGGGCTATTTTACCCGTTAACAGGCGCCCTGTTTGTAAATCAGTTTCGTACAATTATTGCGTGTGCAATGCAGAGAATGCTCGTTTTAGCATGCACAAACCTTTCGTAAATCAGGACCTTTGAGGCAATCAGATGTTTTCTGTAATAATCAGGAAGATGTCTACACCTGTTGACAGGTATTTTGTACCACTGTTCATGGGAAAGGCACACAAATGTGTCTGGAAATTTTTTATTATTATTATTTCCAACCATGATTAAAAAGCAACATTTTATTCAACTAAATTATAATTTTGTAAATATTTATTTATTATCAGTTTCTTCAGTTTCTTGTTATTTTAATTGCTATTGTGAATTTAGCCTTTTTTCTTTAATTGGAGGGTATGAATGATTTTGGTGACCGCAGCTAGTGGCTGTCCTGAAAGTCACTAAAGGTTGCTTAATGATGTCACCGGCTAATTTGCATGATTTGCCATGGGCATAATTGTTAAGGAGAGGAATATATTCGATAAGATAAAATATGTTTAGAAGACCAAATGAATTTTCTTATGTTGGTTTCTGGTTTTCCTCGTTAGTGTCAGGAAAAAAAGACGTAGCACGTTTGACATTTGATTTTTCTCTCTCCTGCAGGAACCTGGGATATCAAAGGCGGGGCTGCTGAGGCAGACTCCTCAGGCAACTGAAGTCCTGCGTGAGACGCTTTTCTTTTCTTTTTTAATCCTGACAAGCAGAGGTGGGGAGCGCCTCCCTCCCATCCTCTCCCCCTCCAACCACAACGCTCTGTGGTTTGGCAGAGGTGTAAGAGAGAGAGGTGAAACCTTCTTCCCAGCTCTCTCTCCTCTGTTTAACGTCATCAGCCATTTTTTGCTGACAAGCAGAAGGATTTTATTTTTTTCCTGAGTTTTTATTAAATTTATCGTAAGGGAAGCGGCTTTGCGCTGCTTTTATTCACCGCTGCCGTTGTGCTTTTGGTTCTGTGGATGCAGCCAGCAGGAAATCAAACAGACAATCATGGAGGTGTGGGACAACAGCGTGACGAGGAAATGTGTTTGTGGTGCTCTCCTTGCATGCTGTGTGCAACCATCTTATTTCACACGTACTATTAAGTTGTTACAATCTTTGATTTTCTTTTTTAATAATGTTTTTATTGCTTCAACTTCTGAATAGCCTTTAGACTGCATATTTATTTTGTGTTGCTACTGCCATGAAAACTCCACTGGCAACAAATCAACAAAATGAACAAACTGAGACATCTCAACTTTATCGTCTACTGAACTGGAGAATATTTTAAATGTTGCAAAAAATATACTGGGGAATGTATTTGTGTGGGCTTGTATTAACCTGTGAAAATAATAATGTTCATTATGAGTTCACACAGGTTCTATTATTGTGGTTCTAAAGTGTTTCTTAATAGGCTGTTGTGTGACTTGTGTGGTTCGAGTCAATGCAGCCGTGCTGCAGAAGTAATGACCTTTAACATGAGTCATTTCATCTTGAATTCAGCTTTGTGAAATGATCTGCCGGTGGGATTAAGAAGAATATTAAAATGTGATTTATGTGGGAGTTTAAAAAAAAAAAAAAACCTTATCCCGCTGTGCATTTTTTTTCACCGCTATTTTGAGGTGAAGTATCAGATGGAATGACTCAAGTCTGATATTTTCGGGCAGTTTTTGGTGAAGGTGTTTACAGAAGGAGGAAGCAACAAGGACACAACAAAATATTACAGCCTCTCAGTTTCTTATGCTTACTTTGTTATACCTACATGATTGTATATGTAATATAAGAAGTCAGTGGGGGGTTGATTTTGCCTTGTTTCTGGTTAAAAGCTATTATTACAAATATATATTTTTTGTATATCCCATTTTCCCGGTGGTTATCTGTGGAGCTGTTCTGGTTTTGCTGCTTCCTCCTTTCATAAACTCCTTGACGATCATGCATATAAAAGCCAATAATGCTGTTTTGGGTGTCCTTGCATGCAAAATTAGCCTTCCTTTGCCTCACAGTGGAAATTGCCTCAAAGTAGTGACTTTCAGCTTGTTTGTTCCAGCCATCAGCATTTATTCATTGTAATTTTGTTTTAAAGTGCTTAGACTCAAGAAAATACTTAAGCCAAAAGTCTTTTTTACTCTTATTCAGACTTTAAAAGTGCATTGAATTACTTTCCATGACCAAGGTTCAGTATCTGAACGTTTTTGACCTACGATGGACCAAAGCATATCTGCGGTTTGGAAATATAGGAAATAAGTGAAACAAACTTCAGGAGACAACTTCTACCCATGTTTTTTTATTATTATTATTATTCTTTAGTAAATACACTTAGATTTTCTCTTTCTTCCTGTTAAATCAAGACTGAACGAAAAGAAAAGAGTTATGTCATAATCTGTCAGCTCAGATTAAAAGCATGGCCATATAAAAGAATAAAAATAAAGCTGTAGTACATTCTTTTTCAGTAAAACATGTCTTACATCATTGCCAAAATGCATTACTTTTTAGGTTAATTAATATATTTTCTTTGTTAAAATGTGCTACTTCACTGGTAGAAAAACTTAGATGTATAATCTTTTGAGAAAAGGTGATAAGTTAAATGTTCACATGATAGATGAGAAGAAAAGTAACATTCTTTACATTCCAACAAAGCTTACGCTTAAAACTAAATGCTAAAGAAACAACATAAAACTGCAAATCAGCAAAATTATTGAGTAAATGTAAACATTTTAATCATCAGAATGTGGTTAAGAAATGATGTACAATCACAGGTTGAATCACCACATGGTCGCTAAAATTCTTAGCACAAAATTTTAGCTGACATGTTTTCAGAAATTGCCTGTTTTGTTCATTAGCTATATGTTCAGCTAAGTAGGTAACCAGTTAGCTAAGGTTTTTGTTAGTTAGCTAAATTTTTAGCTAAAATAAAGCACATTTAATTAGCTAAATGGTTAGCTACTTAGCTCCATACAGGTATGGTAGGTCTACCACATTTACAACATGTTTAAGGAGCTAGGTCTACCTGATTAGCTACATGTTAAGCTAAGGAGCTACATATTTAACAAAGTAGCTACATGTCTACTTTGTTAACTATGTTTTTGACTAATTAGCTGAATGTTTAGCTAATTAGCTTCATATCTACCTAATTTACTACATGTTTAGCAAATTAGTTACATGTTTACCTAATTAGCTATGCTTATTTGGCTAATTAGCTTCATGTTTAGCTAATTTATTACATGTTAAGCTCGATTTTTATGGCCAGCTCATGCTGATTTATGACTTTTTCAAAAGAACAAAAGAGGCATTTACTTATGGTTGACCAAGTTGGACAAATATAATTCAGATTTATTTCCTGCTATAGCCTGAATATTGCTTCCATGAACAAAGCTGAAAATTTTGCTTCAGTGCTTCTTCCCGTTAATGTCAATGGAAGTTTTTGAATTTATTGAACTAACCTTGGATAGGATGTAGTCACTGTGAGGCGCTGTAGATATTCAGCTGTGGTAGGATTGTGCTACTGTATCCATAGTGTGCCAGCTACACCTTTGAGGCTTTAGTGGTGTCAAGTCTGTTCTTTGGGTTTGAGACTTAAGAGGTGTGTGTGTGTGTGTGTGTGTGTGTGTGTGTGTGTGTGCAAGCTTGTGATATGCTTCAGATCTGAAAGTTGTTGTGTGTCACATACATTTCAAAGTTTACTGTATCTTGCCTTGCACTTTAAGAAGCAAACTTAATGGGGGGAGATATTTGCGTGTGTGTGTTCAGATTTGGGTGTTTATGAGCATTTTTTTAAATTAATTTGATTACAAATATATTTTATTTATGACAGATGTATACAGACAAATGTGTTGGTACTATGTAATATATCTAACCAATCTTAAAAACAACAATAAATATACATATATATAACTGTAAAAACACGTTTATTACATCGGTGGTTTTGAAATTACACCCAGTAGCTTAAGTCCTCGTATATAATGATAATGTTTATGATGATATTCATTTCACAGTCGCAGCAATGCTATGAAAATGTCCTTGAATCATTCGGTATTGAAAATGTATTTAAAAAGAGTAAGTCATTTGAACTATAAGACAACATGTTGCAGTTCTTATTGTTATTTATAATTACTAATGGATTGTTTACACAAAACAAATGTTCAGCTTGTGTTTAGTATATTTTACAGAAATTTTATGTATCATTGTTGATTTATTGATAATGGCCGCAAAGATGTTGGGAAATGGAAAAAAAATGTGAAAGCCATTTTGGGATAAGAAGTTGCCTGTTTTTATCTTTTAGTCCTCCTTTTGCAATATTTTTTGTGCTTTTTAATAATTTTTTTCCTTCAACCTGGAAAAAAAAGTTAAAAAAAGAAAGGGAAAAAAAAAAGAATTGGGACTGAAACTCTTCCGAGGACTTACCTGGAGCTGAGAAGAAAATTTGCAGCGGAAGAACTAAAAATGAATCCACAGATTACTCTCAACTATGTTTGTGCAACAGTATTCAATAGACAACATTTGTGAACGCTCCTCCTGATCTGAGCAGCCGCTGAGACTGCACGCGTGATGCTGGAAGCCAGACTAGATGTTGCACGACTTTGTACGTTGCGAGGTGTTTTATTGTGTTATAATGTGCAGTGTGTAACAAGACAAAGTCAGTGCAACCCTCTGGAGATTAAATTAAGTTATCAAAGTGTGTGAAGTTTGTGTCCTTTTATGTCATAAGTTAATGATTGTGTGTTTTCTTGTTGCTTTCAGTTAGAAATCTTACAGTTCGAGAGGAAAGTAAAGGTCTTCATACTTTAAGTTGGTTCCTAGAATGTTGCGACAAATTGTGACTAAGCTAAACACCAATGTAGCTGAACCATTCTGAATGCAGCTCAAGTCTTGTTTTTCAGCCTCGTATTTGCATATTTAACGGCTCCGTTGTGAGCATAATTGGCAGGGGTGGAACTAGAGGGGTGGCACTGGCACATATAGATCACTACACTGTAAAAACTCAATATCTTACCAAGTTTGGGGGGGGGTATATTTGCTAATTTCGAGTCAAATATCTCATCATACTAAATATAAGACATAATCACAGAAAGAGAAACATTTCAGTGAGATATAGGAGCTTGTGTAAGACAATGTATCTTAAGATTTTTGAATAAGAATTATTATAAGAAAAAATATTGGTTATGGGTTTTTTTGTGGGGTTTTTGGTTTTTTGTATTTGCCAGTTTAAGAGTGTAGGTGAGGGTGTGTCAGAAAAAGGAAAAATTTTCCTTTCTTACTTTACAGTATACTCCCCTAGATACGTCCGCCCCACCCTCTGGCTCCCCGATAAAAGTCTAGGTCCACCTGTGGGAATTGTTTCTTTGTTTGCTGTGTACTATGCTTGTTGCCTAAAGATACCACTGGAGGGCACATTAGAGAACTCAGACCGGAGAGAGTTGCCAAATTTGTAGGTTGTAAACAAGACAATAAACATGACAACAATAGAGAAGATTAATATTTGTTTAATTTTTAGATTAAAGAAAAAAAAAAAAAAAACAGCAGCGGTATTGTGGTATATATGTCCCTAAAAGCAACCACGCCATGTATTAGTTATGGAAAAGCTTCCATCATTTTTTTTTTATTTAACCATTGTCAGTCCTCTTAATTACTTCCCATACTTTGGTCAAACTGGTTCTGACACTGTCCCCAGCGGTTAACATGTAGCTTTCATTTCTGATGACAAGAAAAACTTTTTTTTTCCAAAGCAGCTATGATAATTACAGATGTGTGTAATTAAAAGTATGTTTTTTTCCCATCCTTGCAGACTAAAGGTGCAAACGGAAAAAGGCTTAAAAAGCTGCTTAGGACTGTTTGCAGAAGCATCAGGTCGTTGCAACAACTGACAGATGCAAAACAAATTAAGTGACTAATGTAGGAGCAAGTGAAGGTATGTGTTTTATTATTCACCAGTCCACCCATTTTCTTCCCTGTAGGTTGTGTGTTCTGTTACTCGATAAAAACAGCCGGAAAAGACTGGAATCCAACAGTCCACTGGAATTAACACAAAAAACATGAATGAGCCAAATAAGTCCAGCCTCAAATCTTGTGGCTGAAGGCAATTTTGGCTTTGTTGGCTCAAACTGAGAGCTTTCCTTTTTTCTTTTGTCACTGCTGTAGAAAACATCGTCTGCTCCCTTGTTCATGTCTTTCTTATTAAAAATCCAGGTAAAATTAATTCTGAGGTTTTCATGGAAACTTAGTGGAATTGTGTTACTGAACTGTGGAGTTATTGTTGTAGAGGAAACCACATAAAGCCTTACTGAATGAGTGTCAAGTTGAATAATTGGTTTTCTGGGTTTTATGAAACAGGTCGATCAGGGAGGATATATATGACAGGAGGCAGTTCAGCACTTCCGAAATCTTTGCTGTCATCATTTATAGCACAGGAAGTTAAGGTCTCACCATAAACACAGTTATCAGGTCATCAGCTGTCTGTCTGGTACACACCGGTCTGGGTTTTTATTATCATGACAGAGTGACGCAGCAGTCCTGTCTGTGTACAGAAATTATGGTTCACAACATATCTCAGTAATGCGCCCAGAATAAGATCAACCTATCAGCTTTTCATGGGTTCTCTGCTTAATTTTTATAGGGCAGATCTAAAATCCGTCATATTGGGATAAGAAATGTGAACATGAACAAAAACGTCCCCACGCACAGCACTGGTGTGCTACTATATGCCCACTATCATATGCTAGCAACAACTAGCTAACTGTTCTGCCCTCATCACAGACCCTGAGTTTGAAAAGTGGATTAATTTGTTTTTCTGAAGAGTTTAGCTGAAATATTAAACTTAAAAAAAATAGATTGGGTTTTAATTAATTTTTTGTTATTATGTTGAAGAAATTTTGAAAAAAGTTGTAAATTAAAAATCAAAAAAGATAAAGCAACCGTTGCTGATGTTTCATTCTTACACTATTTTTCTAACGGGGGTAAAATGGTATGAATGAGGTAATATAAATCTAAAATACAAGACAAACCCACAATTAATCTAAATAAAATATTATTTCAATCTCTAAATATTCCAAAAAAACTCCAGCCAATGGGTGTAGAGGGGGGTTCGTCTAAGGGATTCGGTTGGACCTGCCTGTCAAGTCCTTTGGTGGTGAATGGGAGGGGGGGGGGGGGGGTGAAAATGTCTTAGAAGTGAGGTGGGGACTAATTTATATTCAAATAATCTTGCTGTGCTTTCTGAAATGCAAGATCGGTATAAGTTGCTTTAACGCACCCCCTCCCTCTTCCCCCGCCGAGTATTTGGTATTACCCATACCAGCCCCTCTTCTTGCTGCTGTGATTGATGGATGGAGGGAAACGGAAGACCAACAATGTAAAGAAGACTAAAAGGTGGACAGACACCATAATTCATTGTTGAAGAAAGAAAACTGATTGACCAAAGAGGTCGGACAGAGTGCACGTCGGAAAACACAGCAACCATTTATAATCAGACACATGAGTTTTTTTATTCTCTACCAAGGACCAGGACGTGTCTGCTCTATTTTAGAAGAACTGAAGCCCCCTAAAGTTTTGTGGATATACTGATTTCATTAACTTTCTAACAAAGTAGTACTTTTTCCTGTTAGTCTGGTGCTAAGACTGTTATTTCCCCGCTATCTGTGAACGCAGCACAACTTCAAAGGTGTAAGTTTCACTGTTTTAATCACCTTCTTCTCCTGGTCGCGTGCTCATGGACGTAAACTGGATCATTTCTAGGTTATAAAAACGTCCTAAATTCTCTCAGATCTGAACTTCAGCGACTCCACTGAATGAACCGGTTTCATCGGCACTCTTTTCTTTCATCAGTGTTTTTTTTTTTGTCACCGCATCGTTTAAGTCATTAATGTTACAATTAGTCCATGATGAAGTTTATAAATGCAGATGAAGAGAAAAATCCGCACCCCAGAAAAAGCTCCCGAAGTTGTTTGTTCGTTTGATTTTTTTTTTTTTTATGCCGTGACGTTCTCCTTTATTTCACTTTCATCCAGCACCCAGTCCTCACTATCTGGGATGAGCATGATACCAATGTTTACTTCTGTATGAACTTTAGAAAACCGGCGTGACTTCACAGAGTTCAGCTGTCACATGATTATTAAATGATGTAGTTATTATATCATGCGTCAGTAATGGGGAGGTTACCTGTTACAGGTGCATGAACACTGCTGTTTAAGCTCGCTCATGCAGTCTGAGCTTCTTTTGAAATTAAATGTATTAATTAATATCAGATTATTAGGCTACTTGTAGCTACAGTATATTTGATGCCATGTTACCATGTCTTATTTCAGCACAGAGAGGGGTCTCTGGCAGTCATTGTAACACCCCCAAAAGACACGTTGGGATTTAAGCCCTTTGAGATCTTATGATGTAAAGGGCAGGTTCATGTACTATTATAATTATTTTTTATTATTTTGACTTCACAACATGTACAAAGTTTGGGTGTCAGTGAAAACCAATTGTGGAACCTTGTGTCATATTTATATATTTAATAAATGTTAAAAGATTGCCTAAGTAATGCAAAACTAACAGAAACATATTTGTTCAAGAAGCAGTTAAATGTTCTTCTGCATGGATGTCTTTGATGTATGTGTTTGACTTCATAGGAAAGTTCACAGATTTTACAATTCAAGTTTCAATTGCATAAAAGTAGATAGAAGAAGATATGTCAGCAGTATGTATAATATAACTGTTGACTGTCCTGTAATGGGACTGATTATAGTTGTGAAAAGTAATTAACTAAGTTTTCTATTTATGCAAAAGAAAAAGTATCACACTATACTGTATCTCAAATTACCCTGACTTGTTTTACAAATGTAAATAATTAAATAAATAAATAAAAGGGCAAAAGAATACGAACCCCCCCCCCCCCCCCCCACATGTCAATCAAAAGGACACGCCCTTAATTATGTGTAATTTTAGGATTAGATAACATCTAAATGGATGAGTTATAAAAAAATTCACCCCCCTCACACAGCTGACATGAAGGTAAACTTGACCAATGATTTTGTAACCAGGCTGTAAACATGTTTATTTCTGCTGCGACGTTGGCGTTTAACATGGGAGTTTATGGGGATTTGCTCTTTTTAGCAGCCAGCCCCTAGTGGATGAAGGGAGAACTACAAAAATGACTTCCTCCCGGGACTCATAGTTGGCCATCGCAGGTAGTTGCTGCAGGTGAAGTCCTGTGGTGACTGAGGAGCAGCTGCCCCCTCAAGTGTATCTATCTGCGGCTTGCAACCCAGTGGGCGTGTCATACAGTGGGCGTGTCCTATAGTGGGCGTGTCGCATAGTGGGTGGGTCTGGTTAGGTTTAGGGGAAGGGTCAGGGGTAGGGCTAGATTTTACCGTGCTCTCATTGGCCTGGTGGGCGTGTTGTCGAGTAACGTCACACTACGACACGCCCCTGTCTTGCGAGCCGCAGATAGACCCTTCTCGCCCCCCTTCATAGCTACATCACTGCTCTGTGTAACAAACGCAGGTGGAGGAAGAAAGTCCCAGCAGACATGACTGCATTTCCACGGGTCAGAGGTCTCAACACGTTGGTGGTTGAAGCTCCGGTAAACGATTGCAGACAGAGGAACTTTACCGGCAGAAACGTGCAGGAGGGCTTCCCACTGGTAACCAGTAAGTCCGACCTGATTTATCCATTTCCAATGTAACTGAGGATCTGCAGGAAACTTAAAGGGATACCGTAAAAATTTTTGAAGCAAATATTAGCCTAATGTAAATAAAATAGATGGTTTCTTGGGTTAATATGCAGCACTTGATGCATGTTGTTGCTCTGAAGGGGCTGCCCTTCGCAAAAACCAGACACTGTAACTTTACAGTAGCGGATCCGTCTCCCATTGGATCATGTGACCTGGAGCTCGATTTATGGCTCGATGACGTTGCTATCAGCTGATCAAAGTGGTCTGAAATTTCTGCAATTCCAACACGGATAGAGACTGTTTAATATTGCAGTGGTTGTGCGGACTGTGGGAAGTTGCACATTTAGTGCCCCTAGTGGCCAAAAGTTACACAGTGTCCTTTAAATAAACTAACGCCGTCCTTATGAGTTTTTAAACATTAACCAGCAATACAGCACGAAGGCATAGCCGTGCCTGTTCGTAGGTGAAACTGGAAAAGTAACTTAAAAAACTGCTATGAAGCCACTAGCTTCCATGTTGCAAAGCTGGTTGAAGTTCTTGCACTGATGTCACGTCCTGTTTCAACGAGCAGCACCACAGTCTGGTTAAATGTGCTGAAATGCTGCGATGTTTCCTTATAAGTCATTTATGCAGGCATGCTTGTATCTGTTACAAAAGATCATCATGAATAATTTACTGGTCTATAATGAATTCTTCTCAGAATTGATTTTACTTTGATTTGGGGGTTCTGATATTGTTGTATCGTCAGTGGTCATTTGGAGAGATTTTGGATCTACATCGGTCCGGTTCATGATCTCAACCACATATCCATGTCTGGACCTTTGTGTTATTTTTCATTCTTTGTTTGTCATGTCTTTGTTTTTCCTCTTTTTCTCTTCTTTCTTTTAAGGTATTGATGTGAATCTTTAATTTATAATTTGTATGAAGGGTAGGCAATATGAGCTTAGGCTTCAGTTTATACCTTTTCTGTCTCTGCACAGTGGTATTATTGCTTATGTTTTGATGGTATCTGTGACATTTTCTGACCGAAATAAAATACAAAATAAATAAATGACTATATATATATATATATATATATATATATATATATATATATATATATGTCAAAATAATGTCATCAGTACATTAAAACTGCAGTACCGGCTTTGATTGATTGGTGGTAGAGCAACGCTTGGGATAGGGGACATAGAAGAAGACAGTACACCAGTTCTGGGGAACTTTGGCCCTCATTGCTGCAATGTTTCCCTGATCCAACACACCTGATCCAAATGAATGAGTCACTGAGCAGAACTTTATGGATCTGTTTGATTTCAATCAGGCGTGTTAGAGCAGGGAAACATGGAAAACTCGCACGACTGCGGCCCTCAAGGATTCGGATTCCCCACTACTGCAGTATATACACTGCAATGTTAAAGTTGTGCAGTCATCGCTGCTTCTGAAGTCACTGGATACAGAGAATTTTAGCTACTGATGGCCACCGTCCGGTCTCATCTGTACGGAAGAGGATTAGGGCCACAGAAGAAAAAGATAAAATTCTGAGAAAAAAGTCAGAATTCAGGTTTTTTGGGGGAAATTGAAAAAGAAAAAAAAAATCCTAAAAAAAAAAGATTTTATTTTATTTTTTAAATGTTCTGGGAAAAAAAGTCAAGAGTTCTGAGATTAAAGTCAGAATTCTGACTTTTTCCAAAATTGAAAAAAATAAATTTCAGAAAAAAGCATTTTTTTAATGTTCTGGAAAGTCAGAATTCTGACTGTTTTCCGAGGATTCTGAGATTAAAGTCAGAATTCTGATTTTAATCTCAGAATTCTGCTTTTTTCCTCAGAATTGTATTTATTTTTTCTTCAGTGGCCCTCTTCCTCTTCCTCATATCTGCCCAATTTATTGAAGTAATTGCTACGCTCATCTTTACCACTAGATGTCAGTAATGCTCACATCCTTTACTGGAGTCAGACTTCAGACTCAGATACAAGCATGTTTAAGTGTTTCAGCTCCTTTATCCTCTTTTGTTATAAAGTGTGATAAGCATGTTTTTTTTCTAGCTACCCTTCATGTTGTGTGTCCTGTCAGTCTTTCTTAGGCCGCTGTAGTGAAGCTGTTAGTGAGTACTACAGTGTAGGTTGTGTTCAAAGATGCACAATAGTCTTATGATGATGAAAACAATATAAGCATGAGTCATCATCTAAACACGAACTGGTTTGGTTCACAGCTGCAGCCTGTAGTACCAGTGAATACTCTGATGAGTCACTAAGCGTTTAAATGAAGCGTTAATGGTTTTGTTTTTAACTCGGGGGTGGTGTGGACAAGGTTTTACATCTCAGATTAAGCTGCTTATGTGCTGATTTTAAAGGCTAATGAAATGGTAAACCGTTTACGCAGACAGAAACTCACATGACAGATATAGAAAACGTTTCTGATCTTTATGTTTAACAATAAAACATGTTCATCTGACACCTCAATAACATTTTCACCACTTCAACAGAATCAATATTTTTTTATTTGGATAAAAAAGGCTATTTACAGCTTTCTTTGCTTCATAATGTTGTTTTATTGAAACTTTTTTGTCTCTTTTATGACTGCACATCACTCCTAATTATCATCTTGATCCTCCAGATCTGGCATGTCCTCATATCCTTCTTCTTCTTCTTGCCTCCTTTGCTCTTTCAGCTTTTTCTTCTCCTCCTCCGCCCTCCTCTTCTCCTCCATTGCCCTCTTCATCTCCTCCTCCACCTCTCTCCTCTTTGAATTTGGCTCGTCTTCCTTCACTTCTTTCTTATTCTGCTGCTCTCTGCCCTTGTCCGTCTTCTTTCTGTTCTCTGCCGTGTCGTAGGCCCCTCCTCATCCGAGTCGCTGATGTCATCGTCGTCGATGTCCCGGTCGGGATGGTACCACTCTGTGAGATCATTTTGGTTTCCTCTGCAGGGTCTGGTTCAGGCTTGTAGTTTGGGTCCTCCAGTTTGCCCCAGGCGACCTTGTCGGCCTTGCAGAGGGTGATCTCTACTTTGGATGGGACCATGTTCACTGAGCTCTGCTTGGTGTTGACCACCTAAGGGGTGGATGGACAAAGAGATCATATATCTGGGTTCACTCGCTTAGTTAACAGTCATTAACCCTCCTGCTTTGTTGTGTTAACCCCTCTAAATATAAATGGATGTTAATGTTGTATAAGAAGGTAGTTTACATAACACTCACCCCCCAGAGGTGGAAGTCCCGCTTAAAAATCTTATCTTTCTCAAACTGGATTTGACATGAAAGCTACAGAGGAAAAAAGACAGAAGACAAATGAGGATGAAAAGATCTTGATGATTAAGTCTTAAATAAAGCCAGTTGAAATATAAATGACTGAAAAAAAACTTTACAGATGTACAAATTTCATCAGAAACATTCTTTTTCCATTAAATTGATTATTTCTGAATGTCAGAGCTTAATTAATGTATAGGCTGACAATAATCATGAAATATTTTTAAACACCTGCACATGCATTGGTGAAGCTAACTTACAAACTTTAGCTTTTTCTGTTTACGATGCTATCGTATGACGTGGAAAAGGTTAGAAATTCAAAGTAATTCTCTTTAAAACCATCTTGTTTAACTGTAAACTGGAACAACAGGAGATTAACTTGACTCGAATTAGCCATTTCTTTTATGGTTTTCCCCCTTTCCTCTTTTTTCTGACTAATATTGCTTTTTTTTTCTTTTTAGCAAACTTTAGCTTTCTGAAGTTTCTGAAGTTTATGCTACAGTTTTAGCTCAAATTAATAAATAATTTAATGGAGCCTAAAGTCCCACAATCACAACTTAAATAAGTAACCTTTTAGGCATAATTTTTTTTCTACTGGCTACACAAATTTACATTAGCAACTGTTTGGCTAACACATGCAGTTGTCCTCAAAATTATTCATACCCCCCCCCATTAAAGAAAAGACTAAATTCACAATAGTTATTCAAATAACAAGAAACTAACAAAAAAGGAATAAATAAAAATTAGTTAAATTATAATTTCATGAAAAAAATATTGCTTTTGAGTTGTTGTTCAAAAGAATATTTTAAAAAAACAAAAACTGACAAATTAGAGCACATTGCTCAGTGGACCAAAGTACCTGTGAGCAGGTGTCTTATTGAACAGAAAGCACCTGACTGCAGTAATTGCCTCAAAGTGTTGCTCAACAAAATTTGAGTTCAGGGTCCCATCAAACTTGTTTGCCAGTTTTATTTTTTGTTTTAAACATTTCTGTTAAACCACAATTCAAAATCAGTGTCATGATTTTAATAAAATTTTGGTGTGTTTTTGGTTTTTTTCAATATCAACTCATTTCACTGACAGGTGATTTTCTTTTCTTATTCAATGGGAGGTTATGAATAATTTTGAGGATGACTGCAGTTTTTTACCAAAGGTATAGATAAAGCGATGACAGCTACAGTATATGCTCTTTGACAGCAGAGAACATTTTGAAATAATCTGACAGCTGAAAATCAAATTGAAGTGGAAAATGTATATTTGCGTTGTTAATTAGAACTACAGTAAGATACAGGTAAAAAAAAAGTACACTGCTCCAAAAAGAAGTTGCCACGTAACTTAAAGTCAGTCCCACTTCTAGAATATCAACTGTCCAATACCTAAAAACCACTGATTCTAAATCAATCTCACCTGCTGCTGTACGAATAAAAAAGATAACGGGTGGAAATGAGAGGAAATCAGTGAGACTAAAGAAGGGGTTGGTGGCCACGGACCAGAGCTGGACACCCCTGCATCAGGACATTTGACGTGGCGCTAACAATACAGCCAGTCCTGGAGCGACTTTGCCATCAATTCCACGCGAGTACTTAGTATCGTTCATGATTGCTTAAACCAATGCACGAGACGAGAGGTGATTGGCACCTCAGGACGAGCTCACGATCAGAAATCGTGAGTCGCAAGAAAATCAAACCTGTTTGATATTTTGGTCGTGGCCCGTGAGTGAATCGCATGTTGAACGATCACGACCAGACTGAGAACTCTTTCCTCGGAGATTTTTACATTTCGCATGCGCAAAACAAAAACTGAAGTAAACCAGAGGCAGCATGGTGGCCCAGCGTGTCATGGAGATCTCGTTGTAAAAACAACAGACTGTACAGCCCACGTCTGCTCGGCCAATTCCTCGTCCACACGCGACATCGTCGCCTTTTATTTTTGGCGAATTATTCACAAAGAAGAGCGCAAATCCCAAAGGCACCACAGTTTTTTTTTGGTGATAACATAAAGCTGCTGCTGCTGTTGTCTTCTTCTTCTACTGCTAGCTCTATTTATTGTGTTGCATGCCGGGATTGTTCAAGACCCCAACGTGTCTTTGAGCACGTACAGTGTGAGTAGTTAGATCGCATCCGAGCGTTGGTTTGTACAGTATGAGGACAGACATCGCAAGCTGTGAACTTTTGAACTCTGCGACTGATTCGCACAATTTGAGTTGGAGCTGCGAGCAATGATTGAAAAAATTGCACAGTGTATCCCAGACTTTAGGATGATGTGAATGCGTGTATGACTTCCGGCCTGACTTTGTGTCCCAATCTGGCGCGGCGTGTATGTGGCTCTACCAAATCTCACTCCAAGGTTCTCTAAAAAGTTGGCAGCTCTGCTGTAGCTAACGTTAGCTTCCTGTAGCTAACTTTATGAATCACTGCCTCAAGCTAAAGTTTTAGTTCAAATTCATAAATAATTTAGTGGAGCCTTTAAGGCACACAATCACATTCATGGTATATTTATTAAGGAACATCTTTTAAGGGTTGAAGTTTTTTGTTTTTCTAATAACTATACAAAATAGAGCCCCAGTTCCTCTGTAGTATCTCTTTGTGGTTGGCATAGATGATTCTAAGCTAGCTCTGGTTTATCGAATCACTGCCTCAAGTTCACACTTAGTAATTTTCTGGAGACTTTTGTATCATCACGTGTTTTTTTTTTTTGTTTGTTTGTTTGTTTTTTTCAATTAAGGAACTATTTGTTAACAATAGCTGTACAAATACACTTGAATGGCGTGTCAGTTAATATTGGCAGTTTTTGTCACTTTCTGGCTAATGTTGGACATTTTAGAGTTTTACAGTTTTCTGAAGCGGACTTCATGAATTAATGCATCAAGTTTAAATTTTAGCTGAGGCAGTGACTAATCTCAGAAGTAAACTCATAGGTAATCTTTTGGAGCCTCACAACAGTGTATTAAATTGGTTAACATCTTTTAAATGTTATAATGGGTTTTTTTTTTTTCTATTGGCTCTACAATTATACATTAATGGTGGATCAGTTGTGCTCTGTCAATTGTTAAGGGGCAATGATAATAATAAAAATTGTCTAATTTGTCCCTCTGCAAGGAAAACTGTGTCTTTACTATCTTTGGTAATATTTGCAGATAGCTAATATTTAAACAGAATTTAATTAAGTTGTTGCAGCTGTAAACAAAATGTCCTCATGTCAATGACTCCTTAATATTTGTAAGAAAAAGATTAGCTAACCAAAAATAAATCATTCACTGAGACTATTTCTAAAAGCATGATCAGTGTTTGATACCTGCCGAGCGTCACACTCACCACTGTGCCGTTGGCCTGTATGCTGCTTAATTCAGGGTTTGAGTTCTTGGCGTAAATTGTTACGACGACGTTATTTCCAGTTTGATGCCAGTCATGTCGACACGCCACCTTCTTCTTGTCCTGTAAAGTCACAAAGAAAGAAAGAAACACACATTTGGGCTCATTGAGACAAGCACGTTCACTGTGATCCCTTTTTTTTTTTTGTTAATTTTTTTCTTGTTAATTTGGAGATGGTGGCGTCTTTAAAGGCCTGTTAACGGATGGGGGGCATTGTTGGGGTGGTGCATGTACCTGCTTTGGTACCCAGCGGTGTTTTCCTGTGGTGCAGCCCTTCTGGTCCAGGAAAGCATTAAAGTCTGTTGTCTTTATGCAGCAGCAGCTCCAGTATTTATATCTAGATAAAGAGATGATCAGAGCTGGTAGCAGCCGTGTAATCCAAAGGATGGAAAACACCAATCTGACACTGATGAACTGCTAATTCAGGTCCTGATAGTGGAAATAAACGATGCTCTGAGGCAGTTGTGTAACTTTAATTTACCTCTGAAGTCTCTTTCTAACAGTGCAGATTTGTTCTAATTACTCATCTTTAATTACCGGTCGGATTTTTCTCTTTTACGTTTTGGCTGCAACGTCTCCTGCTTTGCTGACACGGCCTTTACTTTTGTTTTGTTTACATTTCTCCTTTGTAGAATCTGTTTAATTACTGTTTGAAGTCGTGCATATAAAGATTGCAATTATGTTGCTGCAATAGCAGATAAAGCCTTTTGTTATTTGTTGGGTAAACAAGGAACTTGCGGGACTAATTGCTTCTTCTTACCCCTCGTGGAAGACGGGGCCTCCTGGATGGTGGGTGCAGACCTCCTGGTCGGTCTCTTGGCCTTGATAGATCTAAAGACACAAAAGATGATCAAAGCAGAGATAATCTGCTCAGTCGTGTCCCTGATCACATGATAGTCACCAGTTAAAGCATGGATGTCTAATTCTGGCTGTCCTGCTGGTTTTATATGTTTTTCCTGCATTATGACCCATTAATTTATGATCAAAGTTAATGGAAAATAAACAGGCTGTGAAGAGACTCTTTTAATCTGGATCATGTCTTGATCTAAAGTCTAAAGCCCTCATCGGATTGGAAACTGATCTTGTTTCCTTGGTTAGCCCCACATGTCTCCTTCTAGTCAGTCCAGCCAGCTTCTTACAACTGGAACCATCTAAATTCACACAAGTTTTAATAGTTAGCACTGCAGATTTGAGAAATTTTGCATTTTCTAAACTAAGTTCAAGACATTCTTGTACACTGCAAAAACTCAAATCTTACCAAGTATATTTTTCTAAGTTCTGGTCAAAATATCTCATCATGCTCAAAATAAGACAATCTTTTAATGAGAAACATTTCAGTGAGACATAAGAACTTGTTTTAAGGCAATGCATCTTATTTCAAGAAAACTTATCAGAAAAATTTAGCTTGTTCTATTGGCAGATATTTTTTTATTTTTTTGCTTATTACAAGCACAAAAAAAATCTTGGCTGCTCTTTAATGAGATTAGAAAAAAAAAAATCTGCCAATAGAAAAAACCCCAAATTTTCTTGATAAGATTTCTTGAAATAAGACACATTGCCTTAAAACAAGCTCCTTTATCTCACTGAAATGTTACTATTTAAGTGATTTTGTCTTAGTCTGAGCGCGATGAGATATTTTTACGAGAGATTATAAAAATATAAATGGTAAGATTTGCGTTTTTTGCAGTGTAGTTCATCTCTTGCTATTACAGATTAGTTTCTTTCAATTTAGCAAAGTGATCCCGAGGCATTTAAAAAGGTGATGAGTTGTAAGTCTTTGGTAAGGATTAACTTTTTTATTAACACTTCCATCTATAGAAGGCTGTATAAGTAGGCCACCTTTCCAAAAGAGAAAAATGGCATGAACTGGATTGCACAAAACTACATCATGTAAAAATGTCATATCAAAAAAAATTATGAGAACTTTCAGGAAGAGTATTAAACTTTTTGACCTTGTGCTGGACACAAATCATGTGTTTTCTATGAATAGATGGAAAATAAGTGACAAATTGGAGCTTCGTGTTGTTACCTAGTTTGTCCACTAGATGGCAGACTTATTAAACTTTACAGACTGAAGTTTCAGGATGATGAAGTAAAGCAAGCAGCGTGTGTGTGCGTGTGTGTGCGTGTGTGTGTGTGTGCACCTTTACCTGTATCTTTGAGGACCAGTTCAGGTTGTTTGATGGACTTTAACATTTAGCTTGATGGTTGAAATAAAGATGTTTGATTTTTGCAGATATAAACTTGCACACTTGCTGAAATTTACTCAATAAGATCTCCTACGGTGAGCCTGACTCTCAGTATAGCGCATAACAGTTTGATAAATGATCAAACCCTACATTTCCCTGCAGGTTTATTGAGCCTAGGCTACATAAAGAAAACTACAAAGCCCTGCTTCATGGTAAAAAACCAGTCAAATAAAGATGAAAATGAATCCGGGGGTGATGTTTGACGTGAATAAAGTCAGATGACAGGATTTTTCTGTGTTTGATGTAAAATTATTACTTGGCATTTCTCAGTGTCCTCACAAAGATGGCAAAGTGTGCAGACAGCAGCCACTGGTGCAGATGATGAATTTGTTGGTTTTTGCTGATGTCAGATAGGCGACTATTTTAGGTCTCAGCAGAAATGCCACAGAAGTTACTCAAACACACACACACTCTCACACACACACACACATTCAAACCCACAATGAAGAAACACTTACGGTTTTGCAACCAGCGTTTTTGCAGCGGGTCCCATGCACGACGCTCTGACTTTCTAAGAAGACAGAAGATGAGGCATTTTTAACACCTTAAATCGTCAAGTCAGGTTTAAACACAGTTTTTTTTCTCTCTTAAGATTATATGAAAGAAGCCCAGATGAGCAGCTTTTCAGCCTCATCGATCACATATTGGACATGGATGATCTGTGGGGGCTAGTTAAGGATGCTTGGACCTGAAAACTGGGCCACATTAACACACACAGACATTATTTAAGAAGTTTTACTGTGCTGAACTGAGTAAAATGTTGAATTATGCATCATATTTATGTGAACTGACATGTTTGTCCTGAACTCATGCACATAAACAAACGTGCCCACACAGATTATGTAAACTGGGACTGCAGGACTGTTATCTTTTGTTTTAAAGGGAACCTGAGAAGTTTTCTGTCATTGCAAATGTAAAGACCACAGCTTTAAGAAAAAAAAAAAAGCTTTTAAAGGGACTTGAGGCAAGATTCAGAAATGAGACTCGTGAGTGCTGCGACTGGCGCTTCGGGTAACTGCAGCCACGAGCCAAGCCGGCACGGGAGCACTAACTAAAGTTATAACGTTGTTTACTACGCTGATAGTCTTTTTCTTCATAGTGACACTTTTTAGTGTCTTTCAGTTGATCTGGATCGTTTGCTGATGGCAGAAGAATCCATAACTATCACTTACAGTGTTTTGAATTTACTGCGACCGTCTCCTTCCTGGATCAAAACTGTCGGGGACGCGGATGCAGGGTTAACTGATGTCACATCCGCAGGACAGCGCGGGAAATTCAGCTATCGAATCGCAGCGCATTATGCAGCACACAGCCTGTTCAAGGCAACAGAGAAAGACATGGGTGGGCTCGTGTTTTTTCTTTTTTTTTTTTTTAACGCTTCATCACCCATTAGCATTAAACTGGACATGCTTGTTTATTCTTTCACAATTCCTGCCTGTAGTCCCTTTTTAAAATTAATGATTCCTGGACTGATGTTCGTATTAGTTTATGTAAAATACACATTTTATACACCAACACAAATCTTAGTGATATATCAAAATGTTACACAACAAAAACATGGTTTTATTTGCCATTTGCAGAAAACTACAGATGTTTTTTAATGGCAAAACAAGATGGTCCTTTTGGTTGTTTTCAAATTTTGATCAAAAAAAGTGACAGTTGACGGTCCTGTCACTGTCTGTGAAAGTCTGGGGATTGAATCCCACCCGGGCCCTCCTTAGTCCTGCTACACGGTTAGTCTGTCAAGTGCTGTCCAAACCAAGTATGGGTCCAGTTAATTAAAAAAAATTCTGACTGGCTACGTTTGAACTTTTTGTATTTCACAAAACAGATTAAAGGTTTCACAAAGTTAAAGCTATGGTTGACAATGTTGGAAAAACGGTTCAAGCAAGTGACATTTAAAAACGCACCACCCGAAACCACGCCTTCAGAGCGCCGATGTTTAACCAGCAGGTTAGCTGATAACAGCCGAGTGGATAGCTCGCTAGTGTGCTAGTAAACAGCTGACAAACCGCGTTTCAAAAAGCTTTAATCCACTCACCTCCAACTCCTTCTGCGGTGTAAAAAGTCCACACTTCAAACGTCAACGCCTCCAAGACTTTATCCTTATCTGTTTTGTTTTGGGGTTTTTTGGTGCAGCAGCAGTGAGCAGTCCATTAGCTATATTTGTTTACAGTGAGTGGCGCACAGGGGGGTCACGTGGGGATGGTGAGAGGGGGACAGAGACAAGACATAAAGGCATCGATTCGTTCTTTCCATACGTTGCGAATGACCAATTCCTGCCTTTCGGTGTGAATGGCAGAGGTTTGTCAGAGTTTTACAGACCTGCAGCTCTCAGAAGTCTGACTGTTTTCCTTTTTTATGAATACATGATGTGTTGATACTGTCGGGATGGAAGGACCATTTCACCCAGTTAACAAAAGTGTTTCCGAGCCGGATTACCAACTCTGGCCTTAAATGAAAAGAAATGTTTAACAGTGTTTGCAGTCAAGGATAATCTCGCCCAGATGTGACCAGTCTGAGGTAGAAAATGTAGCCTACAGTACTTGCTTTTATGTAATTACACGTGCACTTGTTTATCATGGCTGCTTTGTGTATTTTGTGGTTGAAGCATCTTTGATGTACAGTACATCTTAAAGGCCCTGTACCTGATTTTATTTTAATCTCTTTCAGAGAGATGTTTTCTACACGGTATAATGTGTGTTAAAGAGGTAATTTAATGAAAATAAATCACTCATTGATTGCGTATATGCATGAATCCAGGCCTTTTTAGTTCAGGTTTCTAAGGATGGCGTGACGCTCTCCTCATGCCAATGCAGTTCGTTCTACATAAGTTTTGGTTTCCGATCAGCCACTCACAGCGTTTTTCTAACGAGAAGCACCCTCCTCTCTCGTGTGCACGGCAGCACTTGTAAACAGAACCGCATGGCGTCTGCCAAACGTGAAAGTGGCGATGCCTCAGCAAAACAGGCTGAAAGCATAAAAACTGAGGAGGAGAGAGGCTTGAAACGCAGGAGAGACCAAAGAAGGAATAAAGTTCGTGTTCTTGGTGGATTGTACTGAAGGTAAAGAGCAGATGGACGCCTCGGACCGAATGTGGGCTCGAAGTCCACCTGGACAGGTTTTTTTTTTTCTCAATAACTTTCTTCTCAGTAACATTTACGTCCTCGGGTGCTGGCGCTTCCTCTGCGAGAAGGGTCTATCTGCGGCTTGCAAGACAGGGGCGTGTCGTAGTGTGTTGTTACGCGACGACACGCCCACCAGGCCAATGAGAGCACGGTAAAATCTAGCCCTACCCCTGACCCTTCCCCTAAACCTAACCAGACCCACCCACACTACGACACGCCCACACTACGACACGCCCACAATACGACACGCCCACTGGGTTGCAAGCCGCAGATAGATACACTTG